>JAABOM020066756.1:0-87429 GCA_011800125.2 Solanum clarkiae | reverse complement strand
CCCCCTCCTTCCCCCCCCCCCCCCAAAAAAAAAAAAAAAATTGGCATCATAACTTAGTTTAGTACCTTAACTATATGGGGGTTTTAAGTACCTCCCTTAACTACTTATAACATGTTTTATATCAACTCTCCCATCACCAGCCCAAGGCGAGTGTGCATAAGTCTATCTTGGGTGCGTTAATCATGAATTAACTTATTAATTTTTTTTATTTTAAATAGTAATAAATATATTGGGAATTAACGGTAAAATGGGACCAATTTCAAAAGCCCTAATTTTCTTTTCTTTCTCTCCCTTTCTCTCCTCCTTTTCTTCTCTTCCTTATGTTAATCGATAGAGCAATTCTGAAAAGATTTGTTCTACTGTAGATATTCAGCTCAAATTTTAATAGTTCAAAGCTTAAAGGTAAATCTTTGAAGAAATAATTTTGTTATTATTCATCCGAGAAAGGGTAAAATTCAACTACATGATACTTCACTATTGTATTGATTTTTGGTTTATCCTTTTTCTTTACTGTTAGTTTTTTCTTACACAACATTGTAACACACACTGCAATAAATTAACTTGACTAAACTTTGTATGGAGGAGGACAATCCTATTGTGAAGGAGAAAGTTTGGTGCAATCATGGACTCAGTGCGTGTTTAAAACATCTTGGACTTCAACTAATCTTGGAAGAAGATATTGGTGATATCCTTATTACGGGGTAAAGAACAAAAAAACCTCATTTATTTTTGTAGATTGAGATTTTTCATTGACCATTAGTTAGTTCATAATTTTTCATCATTGAAGGGACCCAGATCTTGCAACTTTTGGTGTTGGAGGGATAAGGAAAATATTGATCCAAGGTCCAAATTTGTAATTCCTAAACTAATAGAGAAATTGGGTGAGCTTGAGAATTTAGTGGAATCTTCTCAAATGTCGGTCAACAAATGCGAGAGAGTGATCGATATTTCTGAAGAAGTTGACAAGCCTAGAGATTTCAAGCAAAATGATAATTATCCAGATATGAAACTGACAAAGCTGGAAGAAGAGGTTGAAAAGTTGAAAAAAAGGGAGAAGAAATGGAAAAGAACTAGGGAGAATGCTCTCTTCTTTGTTGTAGTTTGTTGTTTTGTTGTATCTATAGTTATAAGCTGTTGGCTTCGGGTTATATATATGAAGAAATGTTCAACGAGGTTACCTTAGGTGTAGCCTCTTTTGTGTTATGCAACTATCTTTGCGTTGTAATTAATTAGGTGTAGCCTCTTCTGTAATGAATTTTGAATTGATCTATTAATTTAATATAGTTCATTTCACAAAATCTCCATTTTTGTTTCTGATATAGACTTTATTTTTGTCATTTGCTGCTGTGTAAGAACACAAGCAGTCAGAAATCACAAGAAGTTATAGTCAGAACTGCATAATTATTATATTAGAAATCACAACACCAATTTACACAAGTAGTTGCAGTCACAATTGCCTAAACATTAGAAATCACAACACCAATTTTATAAAGAATTAACAAAGTATAGTCTGAATAAGAAGTTGTAGTCACAACACAATACACATCAAATGAATGAGTCACAATTGCATAATGTTTTAAATAACTAGACCAAATCACTGCACTACTTGTTTCAAAATTGTCAATAAAGATAAGTCATCTTCATTTACGAGAAAGTTGATCAGCTTTGGCTCAACTAATTCATTTCAGCTGCCTTGGAAATTATCTTCATTCTTTTATATTCTCTCATCTCTTGAAGACCATGTTGGATTACAACAATCTTTCCTTTTCATTTCACACATGATCTTGGTTTATGAGGCCCTTGATTTTCAGTCATTATGGAGGAGTTCATAGGCATTCCATACTAGTAACATAAAAATATATGTATTAGATGTTTGATAAGTTTAAATTGACTAGTAAGTAAGATAATTAAGAGAACTTACATTGTGGATTGTAAAACCATTTTGTGTATGTATTACTCCCATTCCAACCATTCTTGGTCTTTTAAAAAGTTTTTGTCTTCCTCTTCCGGTTCCTTTTTCAGTGAGACTAGTAGCAACACTAGCCTATGATACAAGTGATTTCATAAAAATATAAACGAAAAAAGATACAGCTGTAAAATAACTTATTAAGTGTTACCTGTTCAGTAGAACCTCTTGATCGACCTGCTGGCCTCTTTGTAGCTATTTCTGATTAATTTGGTGCCATAGAAGATCCACACTTGATCTTCCTGAACATGTCCCTCTTGATCTTCGCCTTCCTCTACTTGTCGTGGCTTGACCATTCAAATTATAACCCCTTTAACTGTGACCCTTTTCATGATAAAGGTTGCAGGTCATGTCCATACCTTTTTTTAGATAATTTACCAAGTCTTGGTTTCATTCTACTCCTTCCTCCTACACTTTTTAGGACTTTCTGGAAGTTTTCTTACATAAGTGGTATAATAGAAATATTGGTTGATTGTGGCAACATTTGTATATTAGTCACTGGTTGAATGAAATAACTATATATCTTTTGGTAAGTCTCCTTGCTATACCAATGTATAACATAGTCAATATAACTTTCTAAAATGAATTGCAGATATAACAGGGTATGCCTCTTAACATCCATGATCTACAAGTACATGTTTTGTTGCTTAGATTCACTATAAATATATTACTTAAGCTGTCTTTAACCTCAAAACCATATTCTCCATTCCATTCAAGGTCACACTTCATTGACTTTGTTGTGTCCTCTTGTAGCACTTTTAGGGCCATTGGAGAAATATTAGTTATTCAAGTATCTGAAAACTCCCTTAGTTGTCCTATTCTTTTCATCACTTTGACCCTTGTTTCTTCAAGAATTATTATGATAATTTTGTGTCTTGGACCCAAAATCCATGAACTAAAGCTTTCCACCATGTTGTGTCATCACTATCACAATAGTTACAGTACTTCAAGTACACCCTAGACTGCTTATGTATATTATACCACAATAGGTCCTCACAGATCTTATTTCCCAACTTGGCCATGTGATCCAGATTTCTTTTTAATTCTTACTCAAATGTAGATTTGGCACATCTCTAAAAATAATTTCTTCTTTCGATGCCTTTCCAATTTTTGGACCAATTGGCTAGAATGTGTCCTGCACACATTTTTTGTTCTACATTTGGTAGAAAATATTGAATATCTTTGTCAAGTCCATGCAACAAAATTTATAGATATTAGAAGTATATATAATGTAGTCAATTTAGATCCATCCCCAAGCTTAGAATCATCCCTTAAGATCCTGATAAACCATCTCCAAGTGAAAGTGTTTTCTACTTCAACCATTGCCCATGCTAGTGGTAGCATCTGGTTGTTCCCATCCTTACAAACAACCACAAGTAATTGACGTTTAGAAACACCTTTGAAAAAGCAACCATCTAATCTAATACATCTTCTACATCCACCCTTGAATGCTTTTTTCAAAGCATCTAAACATATGTGAAATGATTGAAACATTTTTCTTCTACCTTCAAGTGTTTCCTCACTAAGTTTTACCACACATGTGCCACCTGGATTAGTCCTTAGAAGCTCATGTTTATAATCCAAAGTTCTTTTAAACTCTTGCATAGGATTATTCATAATTTGTTCGTGTACAATGTTTCTAGCCTTTCTTGCTACTGTCCTCCCAACATATAAATTCAGCTCTTTCTTCACAAGACTTTGCAATTGAAAAATTATAATGCCAAGCCGCGAGACAATTCTATCCTTGTACTTTTCTGATAAGTACTTGGAATTTACCGGTTTGTTTTTTGTTGTGCCATTGCATTGATGCGCTGGATTATAATTCTTCACCACAAAATCTCCTATTCTTGAATCATAACTTCCCAACAACAACCATGGACAACTAGATGTACACTTTACCCTCACCCTAGTTGCTCCATTAACATATTTATACAATTCAACATGTTCAACTGAATATCTAGTAATGGCTTCTCTAAATTGTTTAACACTTTCTAAAGAAAGACCAGTCTCCCAAAATATTGACTGACAGGTAGGATGAAAAACAACTCTATTTTTATTTCTTTTTGCTTTTCTTTCTCTTCTTATAGGTTGTTCAACCTCATTTACCCCATCAACTTCTTTATCAGTATATATTTCAAAGCTAACAACCCCATCACAATCAAAGTACGACTAATCTCCACCTATCTTACCCTTCAGATTACTTTATTTCTTGAACAAATACTCATTATATCCCAAATCAACTCTCTTTTTTCCTAAATCAACCCCTTCAGATCTACAAGCTTTTTCTTTTCTCTTTTTTTTTTTAAAAAATTTTGGCAGCCTTTTTTTCTTTTCTTAGAATTCTAACATCCTCATGATCGAACATCACTACTATCTTCATCAAACAAATCTCCATAGTCTGAATCTTCACTATTTTCTAATTCACTAGCAAAAGTTCCACCCACCCTAAGTTCTTCACCCATAGAATCTTCTTCAGGAACCTCAACCCCAAGTTCTTCATCAATGGAAGCTTCTGCAGGCATCCCAACTTCAGGTTTTTCACCCACAGAAGCTTTTATGGGCACCCGAATCATAGGTTCTTCACCCATAGAAACTCCTTCAGGCACCCCAGGTTCAACACCCACAAAAGCTTTTTCAACCACCACAGGTTCTTCACCAACAAAAGCTTCATTAGCCACCACAGTTTCTTGAGGTTGTGAAGTATTTTCAAACCCTTAATTTTCACTACCCTCAAAAGTTTGACTAGACTCTTTTTCAAAAGTAGGGTTAGATTCTCCATCCCCATTATAAATATTCAAGGCAAGGGGGGCCACAACAACTGCATCCATTAAATGGGTCAAATAAAGTTTAACAATATCTCCATTTTTTAACTGAGGTATAGTACCCATAATATCCCTATCACTATTAACTTATACAACATGACATGCTTTAGCTGGTCTAATATAAACAACACAAGAAGCACTATTATATCCAATTTCTTTAACATAATCAATGAACTCGAAGTAGGACAATTTATCAACATCAACACCAAAAGCAATCAGTGACAATACCTCCAGTATATTTAATGTAAGGGTTTTATTGTAATTTTCCACCATGGTGAAACCTTAAGTTAATGTACACATCCATTGTCAAACTGAAAAGATTAACAAACACTAAGTTATAGATACAACCTAAAACTCCTTCAAAATCAAATTTTCTCCTTCAAAAACCCTAAGCTGAAAAACTATAACTATAGAAAATGAAAATAGTAACATGATAACTTTATTTTCATCAAGTAACACCAAAATTCCTTCACAAAGCCATGAAGTCAATAGGTAGAGATCGTCTAGGGTTTGCGGAGCTTTCAAAGATATTTGGGTTTTAATTTGGAATCAGAATGGATACATGAATTAGGTATATTTGGTTTTGAAGGGTCAGGTCTTTTGATTTGGGGACGGGTATGAGTAATAAAAAGAAATAATATTTTAATTGACAAATCAGATAGCTCGTGTCTCAAAAATACTCACCTTTTACTTGGGATGGTTATGGGAGGGTTGATATAAAATGTGTTATGAGTAGTTTAGGGTGTACTTAAACCCCCTGTGTAGTTAATGTACTAAACTATTTTAACCATAGTTAATTATTAGTATGCTCCTCATATCATATTACAATGCAAATTAAGCATGGTGTCTCATGTCGAATGGAAATGGATGAAGAGTTGTGAGGTATAGCCTGGTGCCATCATATATTTGTCAATGACAATGATCCAAAAGAAGAAAAAGATGTTGGAGATGCACCACTAGAACTTGAAGAAGGAGTGATGACCATAATAGATTACTTACAGGATGTTAACATTGGTAGTGACGAAGACCCAAGGCCAACTTGCCTGAGTGCCTTTCTAGAAGCTGATGAAGAAAACACTTATATGAATATAATAAAAGAATATAGGAATATATTCGCTTGGAGTTACAAAGAAATGCTTGACTTAAATCCTAAAATAGCGATCCAACAGTCAGCAGTCATGAATAGTGCCTGTCTTATTAAGTAGCTCAAGGCATTTTAGGCCAGACTTAGTTCTATTGATCAAGAAGGAAATTAACAAGCTCATCGAGGCAGGCTTCATTCATGAAGTTAAATACCCTATACAGTTTCATGTATTTTCCTGTGAGAAAGAAGAATGACCAAATTTGAGTTTGTCTTGACTTCAACGATCTCAATAATGCATGCCTAAGAATGAATTTTTTCTTCATATTCCAGAGTTGATGATTGAGGCTACTATTAGTTATGAGGCAATGTCATTCATGGATGGTTCTTCTAGTTATAACCAAATCACTTGGCACAAAAAGATGAAGAACTCACTATATTTTGCACACATAAAAGATATTTATTGCTACAAAGTGATGCCTTTTAGTTTAAAGAGTGTTGATGCCACATGCTAAAGGGCTATGCAAAATATATTCAATGAATTTCTTCACAAAAATGTTAAATGTTATGTTGATGACTTGGTGATGAAGTCAAAAAGAAGAGGCGAATTAAGAATGGTGTTTGAGTTGGGGAGGTTCACCTCGAATCTAGTTAAAAGATGCTAACCATTCAGTCTCATGAATAAAGATGTTCCTTTCAAGTGAGATCAAATGTGTAGCAATGTCTTTGAAAGTATCAAATCATATCTAGCGAAACGTCCAGTCCTAGGAGCCCCTATACCTGGAAAGCCACTAATGCTCTACACTGCACCACGTGAAAGGTTTGTAGGAACCCTATTAGATCAAGAAAATAATGAAGACAAAGAAACTCTTTCTATTGCTTGAGCAAAGTAATGACACTAAATGAATTGAATTATTGGCCAGTCGAGAAGCTATGTTTGGCATTAGTCTTCTCGATATAAAAGACGAAGCATTATTTTCAATCTCATGTTGTTCATCTGGTTTCTAGAGCTCCTGAGTGACCAACAAGTAAAGTGGTACCTGGTAAAGCCCCAATTTAATCTATCACTAAAAGTGTAAGAAGTCACTGCAAAATATAGAATCTAACCAAGGTTATGATCGATCCCATGAGAATATGATTCATATTAGTCTAGTCGATATGAATTCGAGTTATTAACCGATTTATTTCAAGGAGGGGGTTCATAATTAAATAAAATAGTAAATAAAACATATTCTAAAATTAGATTGTATGCAAGTGTTGAAAAATCATTGAAGGAATGCAACTAGGGTACATATTCCCTATGAATTCATAACACAGTTTAACTCTAGTAATCTTTTCTAGTGTGTAACATACAGAACTAGTAAGTTGAGTTCATCTAAGTCCTAGAATCGATAAATAGATGAGTTTCACCATGTGACTTAGTCCATCTAATGGTGTATGCATTACTAACTCTAACCATGGTCCCAAGTTTAGCCATATCTAGGTTTGTTTAGGTTAATTAGATGAGTGTAATCATGTCAAATCTCTATTATTTATTCATTTTTTCATTCGTTACCCCTTAGGTCCGACAAGTTAGCATAAGATTAACTCTAACATTGGCCACCATTAAAAGCAACCAAAACAAAGAGATAAATAATATATGCATGCACATTATTCAAGGATTACTTTTTATTTGATTTTACTTTGTTAATTCTTTATGGTTCCTGCAACCCTAGTTGTGAGTTTAGCTACTCGTATTCATTATATTATTATTGATGATAATTGATGTATGCATAATTGTGAACTTACAATGAAAAAATTGAAGAATGTAAACCCAAAAGCTTCACTTGAAACTCAATGTTGAACAAGTCCAAAAATTATGAGAAATCAAAAAATGAAATATCAGAATGTTACTATGAGTTTTGAAACAAAGGAAGTGCATGACATAATCAAAAAAGACAAGAAACCCTATATATAGACTTAGAAAATCGAGTTTTAACTTCACTTCGATTATGTATTGAACTATTAAGTTGAGCTTCCATCTTTAGCTATGATTTATCCCTTAGCCCCATTTCCTATTTCATATTGTTGCCCCTCTATTCATTGTTTGAAACTATGGGGTGCATATATAATCTAAGAGGCTTGTTTGGGGACCTTCGGGTTCTCATTCGCCGTGTCACACTGATTTGCTGTCAAAATATTTGATGCTTAACACATAGAATTTTGTGTGTTCTTAATATGATGTTAGTTGATTTTATGTGTTTTTGTGTTATATTTGCAGGAGTCCAGCATTGGATTTGATATTTGGAAGCAAGTATAAAAGTTATTGATTTTAATGTAGTACGAGATCTTTTACGGGTCATAGGTCACTCTATGGGTCATGAAGTGGGTTTCGTGGATAATTCTAATGAGGGGCTGATTTTCTAAAGTTGATTCCACAAACATGAAATGGGTCATGGAATGATTTTCGAGTCATCGAACATGGTTTATGCCCTGAGGATCAGAGATTTGGACTTTCTGAAGAATCATCAAACAGAACCCCTCTGCGAGTCGTAATCCACTTTATGGGTCATAGAGTGATGTTGTAGACTAGAAATCCAATTTTTCCAGTAGCACTATATGAGACCCAAATTATGGGTCGTGGAATGCAATACGGCTCGTAAACCTGTTCATGAGGCGTGCCAACATAGTTATCCTATTATGTTTAGGACTTGTATTTAAAATATTATAGATAGGTTATTTAGGTTATTTTTCATAAGTTTACACATAGTACACAGAGAATCAGAGAATTAAAGAGGAAAAATAGTGAGATAACATTGGAAAGTTTTGAGAACACTTGTACTTTGATTTCATTTTTAATCTTGTGATTCTCTTTGAAGTTGGATTGACTTGTTCTTAATTCAATTGTGTAAGTTCTCTATTATGTTATTCCAATTCATAAGTCTTGCATCAACACAAATCATGAGTCGCTAAATCTACAACTAGGGTTGTAGGAACCATGAAGAACTAACAAGGTAAAATCGGATAATTCATAATTCTTGGAAAGTGTACATGCATATATTAATTAATTCTCTTTATGTTGCGTGTTTTCTAGTGGTGACCAACATTAGAACCCGCCTAATGTTACTGACTGGACTACGGTAGTAATGAATAGGAAAAGAGTTTAATTAATAGGATTTGGTTGATATGTTCTCGTCTAATCAACCAAACTGGGTAAAAGAGAGGTTGTACTGGGACTAATAGGTAAGGGTTAGTAATGCACACTACAGAGATGGGCCAAGTCACGTAGTAAAATTCATCTCTCGCCTGGACCAAAAGGTTTTGGTGAACTTAACTTACCATCCTGCGTGCTACACACTAGAAAAGAATTAGGTTATCTGCTGATACTAAGTTAGGGAATCATGGGGAATACAATACCCTAGTTTCTCTCCATATTGATTTCACTCTTGTGTTATTAGATTTATTTTAGCATTGATTATTGCAAATCTCTCTCCCCTGGGGGAAGCAAGTTGGTTAATCACTCAAATTACATATTGAATTCTCTTGAGGCTATGTTGTCACAACCCAAGCCTAGGGCCTAGATGTGACATGGAGAATGGGAAACCCGAAGGAATCACAACAAACCTCTTAGTATATCAATTACACATCCTTGGTGGAAGATGATTAATAACATCAAAAGATATAATTAGGAAAAACGGGACTAAGAGAAGTCTTTGATAATCATAAAATACTCAAGAGTCAAGCTCATAGCATAAGTACATCCATTTTTCTAACAACACCTGTAACATAGATCGGGTGGGTGCCAAGACACTTTCCGGACTCACCCTCATAGTATCAAATGTTCAACATAAATAGATAACAAGTAGCAAGAGTAGCATAGTTAGTGTCCCTGGAATTGAGAACTCACTAAAGCTTATCTTCCGAAATGCCAAAACTAGCCACGTGGAGGATGATCGAGAGGTGCTCCGGTTCCTACATGGTAACATCATGTAGGCATAGAGTATGCGTTAGTACATTTGAATGTACTAAGTATGTAGCATGCAATGCAACAAGACATAAGCCAACATAGTAAAAATGCATAATCATAAGAAACAAATAAGTATAATATCAATATGGCATACATGATCAATGCTTGAAATAAAACATGCTTGTAAATGATATAACTTGTGTAGAACATAATACATATGTGGGAGGAGACTATAATCATATATCAAGAAACTAATACTTGGAATCCAAGGCATACCAATCGCTTGGAAGGTGATTAAGGTATGTACTCCTCAACATAGTAGTATGGGCTTGTCACCCTCCAATAAGGTGGTCGAGGTATCTACCCCTCAAAATGGTAGTATGGGCTTGTCACCCCCAACAAGGTGGTCGACGTATCTACCCCTCAACATGGTAGTATGGGCTTGTCAGCCCCCAACAAGGTGGTAGAGGTCTACCTCTCAACATGTTAGTATGGGCTTGTCACCCCCAACAAGGTGGTTGAGTTATCTACCCCTCAACATGGTAGTATGGGCTTGTAACCCCCCAAATAGGTTGTTGAGGCATGTCACCCCATCAACAAGGTGATTGGGCATGTCATCCCCAGCAAGGTGTGGTCAACTAGCAACAATATAGATACTTTTCATAAATTCAATACATACATGCAATCCCTTAATCATCATAAAGTCACTTGACTTGTAAAACATGTAATAGACCATCAATAACTTGAGAATCCTTGTGAAGACAATTTATCAAACACTTAGTGGATGTGTAATGCTAGTTCAAAATCATGCAATTCAAGAGTGGAATAATATGAGAAAACTCAGTGTAAATCGACCCACCAGCACATAGTAAAGCCCTCATGTAAGATACCTTGAAATCCATCATCAAATCTCATAATAGATCATAGTTTCATATCTCAAAACATGCATAGTCTACTAAATAGATAAGACCAATTCATAGTATAAGCTTGATATAGTTAAACATGCATAATCAATCAATATTTCATAAAAACCCAATATAATTTATAATCAAAATCCATAATAAGAGATACCTATAGAGGATACAACTTGAAGACAGGCAATTTTCGTAAAACTGGAGATTGGACTCCATGGGTGAAAGGACTCAATGGATGAAACCCACATACCTCAAACTTGAGTTTTCTTGGGTTGAGCTTGAAGAGACTTGAAGCTTGAATGAAGTTCTTGAGATTGGGAATTAAGCTTGAGACACTTGAATTTGGATGAAAATTTTTATGAAATGGTTTAGAGGTTGTAGAGATGGTTTTTCGAGAGATATAGAGTCAAAAAATGGCTAAGTATAGGCGTTTTCACGCATAAGTAGGCATAGGGCTATGACCCCAAGGCCCTTGGGCCGAAAGAGAAAATTAAAGAAAAAATTGTACTGGTCCATGTATGGTCCTGACTTCGGACCCACCGTGAAGGAAAGGATAACTCTAATCCACGTCCAGTCCGCGTCGCAGGCTTTTCGTGAATACACACTAAATAAGAAAATTTTGTGAAAATTATTTTTCGCTACGGGTCCTCTAAAATTGGGGTTATACCCATCTCTCACTCAATTTTCCCCTCGATCAAAAATATGAAGTCGAATTTTCAATATCACGCACAGGTTTTGAGATATATAGAAATTATGATTATGGGCATTTTCAAAGCATATTTTTGGGGCGTTTCAATATCTCTTCTTGGGGACATTCGTCGCCGAATGTCAAAGAAACATACATAAGAGAAGTAATCATGAAGTTTTCAGCCTGACATGAATGCAACAAATGCTTTTAAACATCACTTTCAAAAAGTCTCAACATGAGTGTCAAAATCACCATAAACTTGTCAACATAAACATGAATGCATGCAAAATGACATAACGGATGAAACTCAAGACTTCAAATCATATTGGGTCCTCAAATTAGTACCTTCGTCTTGGTTAGACTGGAAGAGATATGGATATCACTTTCTCATGTACGCCTCGGCTTCCTATATGGCACTTTCAACTTGTTGGTTCCTCCAAAGGACCTTGATGGAAGCTACATCTTTGTTTCTCAACCTCTTCACTTGTCTATCCAAAATATCCAGCGGCACCTACTCATAAGTCAAATCATCTTCTACAACTCGCACAACATCCAAGGGCACCATATGTAACTCCAACTCATATGCAACCTTACCAATCCTTCTCAAAACTCTATAAGGACCAACAAATCTTGGGGTTAACATCCCCTTCTTGCCAAACCAGACCACACCCTTCATAGGTGAGACTTTCAAATAGACCCGATCACCAACCTTAAATTCAAGATCTCTTCTCCGCACATCAGAATAGGACTTTTGTCTACTTTGAGCTATTTTCAATCTCTTCCTTATCAACCTCACCTTCTTCAAGGCTTCCATGAGCAAATTCGGACCTAGCAAATATATTTCCCCCACTTCAAACCACCCAACCAGGGATCTATAATGCCTAGCATAAAAAGCTTCAAAAGGAGCTATACTAATGTTTGAGTGGTAGCTATTATTGTAAGCAAACTCAATGAGTGGAAGATGTTCATCCCAACTACCCTTAAACTCCAAAACACAATCTCTAAGCATATCCTCAAGAGTTTGGATAGTCCTGTCGGCTTGACCATCCGTTTGAGGGTGAAAGGTTGTGCTAAGCTTAACCATGGTACCAAGACCTTTTTGGAAGGACCTCCAAAAGTGAGAAATGAATTGATCACCACAATGCGAAATAATAGACAAGGGCACCCCGTGCAATCTAACCAGCTCATGTATATACAACTTCGTATAATCTTCGGCACCATAAGTAGTTTTGGCTTGTAGGAAGTGATCCAACTTTGTCATTCTATCCACAACAACACAAATAGAGTCAAAATATTTCCTAATCATAGGCAAACCAACCACAAAATCCATAATGATCTCTTCCCGCTTCCAAGTAGGAATGTTTATATCTTGGGCTAGGCCACCCAGCCTTTGATGTTCGGCCTTCACTTGTTAGCAATTGTGACATCCGAATATTAACATGGCAATGTCTCTCTTCATACCACCCCACCAATACAATTCCCTCAAGTCTCTATACATCTTTGTAGAACCGGAGTGAATAGAATAGGATGAATTACGGGCCTCCTTCAAGATCAATTCTCTTAAGTCATCCACATCTAGCACACATAATCTACCTTGGTACCTGAGGGCATCATCTCCCCCTTGGGATAAAACTTCCACCTTACCATCTCTCACCAAGGCCTTCAACTTTACCAAGGAGGGGTCAAGATTTTGTTTTTCCTTTACCTTCTCAATCAAGGAAGATCTAGAACCATCAACAACTACTACACCACCATTAGCAACTTCATCCAACCTAACTCCCAATCTAGCCAACGATGAACCTCTCCAGCTACTTCTTTACCACCATCATCAACATGAGCTAGACTACCAATAGACACCCTACTTAGAGCATTGATCACAACATTAGCTTTGCCGGGGTGATAATGCACACTCATATCATAATTTTTAAGGAGCTCTAACAACCTTCTTCGTCTCAAGTAAACATCTTTTTGGGTGAACATATATTGGAGACTCTTTTAGTTGGTAAACACATCAACATGAACCCCATACAAGAGTGACACCAAATTTTCAAAGCAAATACCACTGCTGCCAATTCAAAGTCATTGGTGGGATAATTCTTCTCATACACCTTAAGTTGTCTATGCTCTCAGCTTATCACTTTGCGTTAAAACACACCCACCCCAAACCAATTCTTGAGGAATCACAATATACTAAAAACACTTCCAACCCTTCTGGTAGAGACAAGATAGGACTGGAGACAAGCTTATTTTTCAAAGTTTGAAAACTCTTGTCACACTCATCGGTCCACACAAATTTTGCCTTTTTTTGTGTCAATTTAATCATGGGAGATGCAATAGAAGAGAAACCATCTAGAAACCTCGGATAATAATGCACCAAACCCAAGAAACCTCTAATGTCGAATGGATTCAAAGGTCTATGCTGATTTCTAATCACCTTCGTCTTATTAGGATCCACCTTAATGCCATCACCCGACACCACACGCTCTATAAAACCAACCTCTTTCAACTAAAAATCACATTTCTCATATCTAGTATACAACCTCTCCTCTCTTAAGTTTTGCAACACTACCCTCAAGTGATCCATATGCTCCTCCTCCCTTTGGGAATAGATCAAGATATCATCAATAGAAACCACCACAAACAAGTCAAGTTAGGGTTTAAAGACCCTATTCATAAGATCTATAAATATAGCCGGTGCATTAGTCAACCCAAAGAACATAACTACAAACTCAAAGTGCCCATACCTAGTCCGGAAAGCCGTCTTAGGAATATCACATTCCCTCACTTTCACTTGGTGATACCCAGACCGAAGATCAATCTTAGAGAAGTGGCTAGCCCCTTGGAGTTGATCAAAAAGGTCGTCAACCTTGGTAGAGGGTACTTGTTCTTTATGGTGACTCTACTAAGTTGCCGGTAATCAATGCACATTCTAAGAGAACTATCCTTTTTCTTCACAAACAACACCAATACACCCCATGGTGACTTACTAGGCCTTATGGAACCCTTCTCCAATAAGTCCTTCAATTGCTCCTTCAACTCCTTCAACTACGCCAGAGCCATACGGTAAGGGGGAATAGAAATGGGTTGGGTATTGGGAAGAAGGTCTATACCAAAGTCTATTTCTCTTTCAGGAGGAACATCGGGAAGCTCAACAAGGAAGACATCAAGAAATTCATTAACCACCAGAATCGACTCAATAAGAAGGACTTTGGACTCATCATCCCTAACCTTCACAAGATGATAGGGACAACCCTTAGTAACCAACTTTTGGGCTTTAAGGCAAGAAATGAATATACACTTGACCACCACATCACAACTTTCCCACTTAAGGATGGGTTGATTAGGGAATTGGAATTTAACCCTAGGGTTCTATAATCAATAGAAGCATAATATGCGTGCAACCAATCCATCCCAAGAACGACATCAAAATCCATCATATCTAATTCAACAAAATCACAAGGCATGATTTTATGCAAAATGAACATGGGACAATTCCTATAGACACTTTTGCAACAATAGACTCACAATGGGGGTAGACACTTCACATGGTTCACACAATAATTCGAGACTAACATGAAACTTTTTGAAAACAAAAAGAGTAATAAAAGAAAGAGTTGCACCCAGGTCTATCGATGCATACACATCAAAATCAAAAACCTTTAATATACCGGTGATGATATCGGGCACCTCATCAACCCCTTGTATCTCTTGAAGAGCATAGAATCTATTTTGCTTTGGAGCACCCCCTTGTTGGCCTCCTCTCCCCTTTTGACCCATATTTGCACCTTGACCTTGTGGACAACCATCTCTACCTTTGTTGTGAGCATAAGAAAAATCAATCATCTTACGCCCCACTTCTTCACAACCATAGCAAGCATTAGAGTTCTTCGAACATGGGCCATTATGGCTCCTACCATACCTTTGGCACATAGGGTTAGGCACCACAACACCACCATCTTGGAACTTTGGGTTGTCATTAGCAAACCTTCTATTAGGAGCATTAGAAGACCCTTGGCATTGAAATTTTTGGCCTTGAGGAAATAGGCCACCTTGGAATTTTGGAATCCACCTTCAAAATGAGCCCTCTTGGACTCACCACTTCTTCTCTTTCTGAGCTTTTCCCCCTCTAGTTGTTTGGCATATGTCATGAGGCAGGAAAAATCCATATAACCTATTAGGATGGCGGTACAACACTCTTTATTAACCAAGTTGGACACACTCGACAAAAATTTATCATCCTATATCTCATCTCGGCTCGACAAGCAATTGTGGGGCATAATTTGAGAGTTGGCTCCATCACACTCATAGAACCTTACTTAAGGTTCACAAAATCCATAATTTTAGCCTCTCTTAGCTCGATAGGAAAGAACAGGTTGAGGAATGTGGCTTTGAACTTCTCCCAAGGTGTAGCATCATCACATTTCCTCTCTGATTTCCATTTTGTGAACAAAATTTGGGCCACACCCTTGAGTTGGTAGGCCTGCAACTCCGTATTCTCCTCCAAATTAACCCACATAATAGACAACACCTTATACACCTCATCGATGACTCATGGGGATCCTTATCCACCTTGGATCCACGGAACTCTGGTGGTTCATTCTAGTGAATTCCCTTACCCTAGAAGCAGGAGTGGGAGCATAAGGGGCTTGGACCCTTTGGTGGATTTGGTTGGTCATTGCATGAACCAACATTGTCATAGCATCCAGGAGCTCATCTTTGGCCCCTCCACCTTCCGGAGCTTGAGGAGTAGGAGGAGCCAGTTGCACCTTGGGCGTACGAGCTCTCCTTAGTCTCCCTCTTGGACTCAACATGATCTAGAAGAGTAAAGAGAATTTATTAGGGGAAAAGTACCACACTTTCATATAAAGCATGATATAAACCATGAAGAAGTGAAAAATTTCCTAAAATGCCTCATAGCCTCCCATTCATAGTCGTGGCATGCTTCACAACCTTGAATAGGACTCTAATCGACAAAGTGTATTGGATTCCAAGGACTATTAAAAACCTAGTTCCCTGATACAAAGCTTTTCATGACCCAGGCCTAGGAACTAGATGTGACACGATGAATGGGAAACATAAAGGAACCCCAAACAAGCCACTTAGCATATCAATTACACATTTTTGGTCATTGAAGCAAAATAATAACATCAAAAGATATAAATAGGGACAACGAGACTAAGGGAAATCTTTGATAATCATAAAATACTCAAAAGTCAAGCTCATAACATAAGTACATCCATTGTTCTAGCAACACCTCTAGCATAGATTGGGCCGGAGCCAATACACTTTCCGGACTCATCCTTATAGTATCAAATGATCAACATAAAGAGATAACAAGTAGTAAGAGTAGCATAAATATTGTCCCCGGACTTGAGGACTCATAAAATCTTATCTTCTGAAACAATAAACCTAGCCATGTAGAGGATGATCAAGAGGTGTTTCGGTTCCTACATGGTAACATTATGTAAGCATAAAGTATGCGTTAGTACATTTGAATGTACTAAGTATGTAGGATGCAATGCAACAAGACATAAGCCAACATAGTCAAAATGCATAATCAAAAGCAATGAATAAGTATAATATCAATATGGAATGCATGATCAATACTTGAAGTAAAATATGCTTGTAAATCAATTAACTTGTGTAGAATATAAAACATCTGTGGGAGGAGACCATAGTCATAGACCAAGCAACTATTACTTAGAATCCAAGGCATGTCACCCCTTTGGAAGGTGATTGAGGTATTTACCCCTCAACATTGTAGTATAGGCTTGTCACCCCCTAACAAGATTGTCGAGGTATCTACCTCTCAACATGGTAGTGTGGGCTTCTCATCTCCCAACAAGGTGTCAAGGTATCTACCCCTCAACATGCTAGTATAAGCTTGTCACCCCCAGCAAGGTGATTGAAGTATCTACCCTTTAATATGGTAGTATGGGATTGTCACCCCCCTACACGATGGTTGAGGCATGTCACCCCCTCAATAAGGTGATTGGGCATGTCTCCCCCAACAAGGTTTGGTCAATTAGAAACACTATAGATACTTTTGATGATTCAATGCATACATTCAATCCCTTAATCATTATAAAGTCACTTGACTTGTAAACCATGTAATAGACCATCAATAATTTGAGAATCCTTGTCAAGACAATTTATCAAAAACTTAGCGGGTGTGTAATGCTAGTTCAAAATCATGCAATTTAAGAGTGGAATAATATGAGAAAACTCAGTGTAAATCAACCCACCAACACCTAGTAAAGCCCTCCTATAAGATACCTTGAAATCCGTCATCAAATCTCATATAGATCATAGTTTCATATCTCAAAACATGCATAGTCTAAATAGACAAAACCAATTCATAGTATAAGCTTGGCCCATCGCGAAGGATAGGATAATACTAATCCGTGTCTAGTCTGCGTCGTAGCCTGGTCGCAATGCACAATGGATAAGAAAATTTTGCAAAAAGCATTTTCACTATGGGTCCTCTAAAATTGGGGTTATACCCAGGTCCCACTTAATTTTGCTCCTTGATCAAGAATACGAAGTCAGATTTTTGATATCACGCATGAATTTTGAGATATATAGAAATTATTATTATAGGCATTTTCAAAGCTCATTTTTTGAGTAATTTTGGGGAGTTTCATACATATATCCTTGCATTCGACCCTAACTTTTATTAGGTTCTGTTTCTTGATAATGACCGCTTTATCCTCAAAAAGGAGGTGCAACTTCGGCGACATAAAGATTTTGGCACTGTCGCCGGGGATGAGGGTGGTCAAACTCAGCCACACACCGGTGCATTGGCACCCATGTATGATTTTTGACCCCTTATACTTTGTTTTGCTTGGATTGAGTGCATTGGGGACAATGTATCTCTTTTTTGATGAGGGTATGGGTTGTTATAGGCCTCAGTGAAGTCTGAGTAGCTTGGATCCATAACTACCCCAATTTTTGATCCTGGGGTTTTCTATCCTGTGTTCTTTTTCCCGACGGATTTTTATTTTTTGTTGAACCGACATGTCTAGGATGTTTGGGTAGTATTTGATGCATATAATACCAATAAATATGGCATATAGCATGTTATTGTGTTTTGTTTGAAAAATGTTATGCACAAAAATATCGATTAGAAGTGTAGATAACAACTATGCATGTTTGGGTGTGCTGACAATACTTGTTCTGATAAATGAGGATAAATTAAGATAAAAAGAATGATTAGAGAGTCTTTTGTTGACAATGTAGTCAAGTGCCATGTGAGTGTGAGCTTTAAATTGCTAAATTCATGTGTTATGTGCTAATTTAGAATTTGCCCAGTTACTCTAAGTTAGACTGTAGATTAATTGGATTAGAAAATGATCTTTGGCCATTTTTCTTAAAAGCCTAATTAGCCTAAATTACCAACAAAAATCTCAGTATATCCCTTGTTCCTAATGTTTAAGGCCAACATGTACCTATTCTTTGCAAACAAATGATTAAACAGGCCTTGTTAGTGGCAAAATCCTAAAATTTGCACTGGTCCTTCCTTGAACATTTTGCACCTTGACTGAGGCAAAAAGCCTAAGTTAAGGATGGCTATCAAAAGTGGCCCTAGTTTGGAAGACGGATATTGTGCACCTCAACTCTGGGCAAAAGCCTAAGTTGAGGGTGGCTGGTGTCAGGGTGAAACAAAAATATAAAGGTGAAGTTAGTGATACAGAAAAAGGGGAAAACTCACGTATTGGGTGTAAGAAAAATAAGTGATGCCTTAGTTGTCAGTTAAAAAGAAAAATGAAGAGTAAAACCTATGCAAAAAGCTAAACAATTAAAAGAAAGACCCCAAAAAAGCTTGAAATTGGAGAAAGGGAGAATGAGATGAAAACAACAGAGTTGGTAGGGCAAAAGTGTTGGAAAACACAGTGTCAAGGAGGGCCTTTAGACACTATGTTCTTAAAATACCATACCAAAGTCCCTTGATTCTGTGTTACATGTCTACAAAGTTCTGAAGTGATCCTAGTCCATGTAGATGAAAGTCTGAGTCATGAGTATAGGGTTAAGCCTATGGTATTAGGCATGATACATGATTATATTTTGTGAGAGTGAGTGATTTTGCATAGTCCCAAGGATATACATGAAAATATCATTGAGTATCTGATATGAGACTTCTTTTTGTGAGGGCATTTGTATTGTATTATTATTATTATTAGACTTATTCAGTGATTGTCGATTATTGATAGTACCTCACTGGTCATAGTTATGTTGTCACATATACTAGTCTATAGTAGTTTCCTAGATGGCTATGTGATTTTGTTTTGAAAAGGTGGTATGGGTATTTGAGTTTAAGATTGTGTGATGTATGCCATTGGGTTGAGGTCTGTCGATTATTGTATAACTTATAGAGATTGAGTCCATTGATTGATGACAAGCAATAATTTTAAGTTGAGAGTGTTGACATGCTGTCAAAATAAACACTTTTGACGCTTAAAACTTAGAATTTTGTGTGTTATCAATGTGATGTTAGTTGGTTTTATGTGGTTTTGTGTTATATCTGAAGGATTCCAAGGTTGGCCTTGATTTTTAGAAGAAAGTATAGAAGTTTCTAATTTTGATGCAGTACGAGACCCTTTAAGGGTTGTAGGTCACTCTATGGGCCGTGAAGTGGATTTCGTGGATAATTACAGTAAGGGGCTAATTTTCTAAAGTTAATTCAATTAACATGCAGATGGGTCGTGGAATGATTTACGATTCGTAGAACATGGTTTGTGCCCTGAGAATAAGATATTGGGACTTTCTGAAGATTCATCAGATGAAACCCCCCTACAGGTCATAAACCACTTTATAGGTCATAGAGGGGGTGTCGGAGACTTAAAGTCCAGTTTTCCAACAACACTGTAGGCGACTCTGATTATGGGCCGTGGAATGCAATCTTGCCCATAAACCTATTTGTAAGGCATGCGACCCAGTTATCCTATTATGTTTAGGCTTGTATTTTAAATTTTATAAATAGGTTTTTAGGTTGTTTTTCATAAGCTTACACATAGTACACAAAGAACCTGAGTATTACAGGGGGAAAATAATGAGAAAACATTCAAGAGTCTTGAGAGTACTTGTACTTTGATTTCATCTTTATCTTGTGATTCTCTTTGAAGTTAGATTGGCTTATTCTTAATTCAATCATGTAAGTTCTCTATTATGTTATTCCAATTCATAAGTCGTGTATCTACACAAATCATGAGTAACTAAATCCACAACTAGGGTTGTGGGAACCTTGAACAACTAAAAAGGTAAAATTGAATAGTTCAAAATTCTTGAAAAGTGTGCATACATGTATTAATTAATTCTCTTCATTTTGCATGTTTTCTAGTGGTGGCCAATATTAGAACCTACCTAGTGTTATTGACTAGACCAAAGTAGTAACGAATAGGAAAAGAGATTAATTAAGAATATTCAATTGATGTGTTATCGTCCAATCAACCGAACTGGGCAAAGGGGAGGTTGTATTGGGACAAATAGGTAAAGGTTAGTAGTGCGCACTACGGAGATAGGCCAAATCACATAGTGAAATTCACCTCTCTCCTAGACTAAAGGGCTTGGTAAACCTAACTTACCAAAGAGTTAGGTTATCTGGTGATACTAAGTTAGGGAATCGTGGGGAACACAATACCTTAGTTTATCTACATATTGATTTCACTCTTGTGTTATTTAGGTTTACTTTTCTACTGATTATTGCAAAAATGATATTGATTTTACTCACCAAACTCTTTGGTCCAGGTGAGGCGAATTTCACAATGTGACTTGACCCATCTCTGTAGTGTACATTACTAACCCTTACCTATTATTCCTAGTACAACCTCCACTTGGCCCAATTCAATTGATTAGACGAGAGCACATCAATCGAATCCTGTTAATTAATCTCTTTTCCTATTCATTACTACCTTGGTTCAGCTGGTAATACTAGGTGGGTTCTAATGTTGGCCACCACTAGAAAACTTGCAAATTGAAAAGAGTTAATTAATACATGCATGTACACTTTATCAAGAATTATGAATTGTTTGATTTTACCTTGTTAATTCTTCATGGTTCCCACATAGTTGTGATTTAGCTACTCATGGTTTGTGTAGATGCAAGACTTATGAATTGGAATAGCATAATAGAGCACTTACACAATTGAATTATGAACAACCAAATCCAACTTCAAAGAGAATCACAAGATTAAAGATGAATCAAAGTACAAGTGTTTCTCAAAACTCCCCAATGTTAAGTTACTATTTTTCCTCTCTAATTATTGAGTTCTCTATGTACTATGCATAAAATTAATGAAAGATAACCTAAAAAGCCTATTTATAATGTTTGAAATATAATTCCTAAACATAATAGGATAGTTGGGTCGGCACGCCTTACGAATAGGTTTATAGGCCGTATTGCATTCCACGGACCGTAATCAAGGTCTCATACAATGCTGCTAGAAATTTGGACTTCAAGTCTATGACAACCAACGTAGAGTGGTTTACTACCCGTAGAGCAGTTTCATCTAATAAATCATCAGAAAGTCTTAATCTCTGCTCCTCAGGACACGAACCATGTTCTATGAATCATAAATCAATCCACAACCCATCTACTTGTTCGTAGAAACTAGTTCAAAAAATCATCCCTCACTGGAATTGTCCATGAAACCCACTTCACAACCCGCAAAGTGAACTACAACTCGTAAAAGAACTTGTATTGCATCAAAATCAGCAACTTCTGTACTTTCTTCCAAATATCAAGGCCAACCCTAGAATCCTGCAAATATAACACAAAAGCACATAAAACCAACTAACATCACATTGAGAACACACAAAATTCCAAGTTTTAAATATCAAAAGTGTTGTATTTTCACAGCACGTCGACACCCTCAACTTAAAATTATTGCTTGTCCTCAAGCGATGGACTGAATCTATATAAATAATACAGTAAAACACAGACCTCAACCCAATGGCATACATCATATCAATCTTAAACTCAGATACCCTCACTACCTTTTCAAAAAAGAATAAGATAGCCATCTAGCAAACCAATACAAATTAGTTCATGTGAATACACAACTATAACAACTGAGCTACTATCAACAATCCACAATCACAGAATAAGTTTAATGCTAACAATGCACTGCAAGTTCCTTTACAAAATAAGTCCCATATCTGAGTCTCTCAATGATATTTTCATGTGTACCCTTAGGACTATGCAAAATCGGTCACTCTCACAAAAGATACTCATGCATTATGCCTAATACCATAGGGTTGCCCCTATACTCATGACTATGACCTTCAATTACTTGGAGTAGGATCAATTTAGGACTTTCTAGGTTTGTAACATTGGCTCAGGGGGCTTTGGTATGCTATTTTAGGAACATAGTGACTAAAGGCCCTCGACATTGCGTTTTCCTACACTTTTTACTTAACTCTATTATTTTCCATCTCATCTTCCCTTTCTCATATTTCAAGCTTTTTTGGGTTCTTTCTTTTCATTTTTTAGCTTTTTACCTTACTTTTACATTTCATTTATCTTTTGAAATCACAACCAAGGCATCTTATTTTTCTTGCACCTTGTACATGATTTTTCTCCCTTTCTCTGTATCACTAACTTCCCCCTTATTTTTGTGTTTCACCCTTACACCAGCCATTTTGCCTCAGTCAACGTGTACAATGTTCAAGGAAGGACGAGAGCTAATTTCAGGATTTTACGACTAACAATACTAGGTTAATCTGGTGTTTATAAAGAATAGGTACATGTTAGGCTCAAACATCATGGATAAGAGATATACTACAATTTTGATTGGTCATTTAAGCTAAGTGGGCTTTTAAGAACAATGGCTTGTAATTCTTTCCTAATCCAATTAATCTATAGTCTAACTAAGAGTAACAGGGCAAGTTTAGAATTAGCACACAACACATGAATTTAGTAATTTAATCTTACACTCACATGGCACTGACTACATTATTAACAAAAGACTCTCAGATCTTGCTAGTTATATCAATTTATCCTTACTAATCAGAAAAAATGTTATCAACATACCTAAACATGCATGGTTTCTATATAAATTATTAATTAAAATTTTGGTCGATATCATTTTTCAAACAAAATGCGAAAGATGCTATATACCACAAGTATTAGTACTATATGCTACAAATACTACCTAAACATCCTAAAAGTACCAGTTCAACAAAAAGTAAATATCCATAGGGAAAAAGAACATGGGCAAGAAAATCTCAAGATAAAAAAATTTGGTAGTTATGGACCCAAGCTTTTCAGACTTCACTGAGGGCCATAACTACTCACACCACCATCGAAAAAGATGTTCATTGTCCCCAATGCACACAATCAAAGCAAAACAAGGTATGAGGGGTAAAAAATCATACCTAGGTGCCTAAGCATCAGTATGTGGCTGATTTTGACTACCCTCATCCTGCGTGGTTGTCTCCTCAACAGCAGTACTCTATACAGAGGGGCCTGTACCCCTCAAGCTCTCAAGCTCTCGAGCCTTCCATCTATTCTTCTCTTGTCTCGACTCCCTCAAGACAAGATAAAGCTCCTTCTGCTCTGTAAGCCCTGCACGTGAGCATATGACATCTGGATCATCATCCTCTATGTGGGGTCTCTTCTTGTAGGAAGAATCGATAGGAACCTTAGGAGCAAAAAGATCTACCATTGACACCGGAAGTGCAGTCTCTGGTAGTGTCACCGATGTAGCACATATCGACTCAGAGCTGCTGAAACTCTATCCTGATGGCCGTCAAGCCTACTAGCCAACCATGGTTAGGCTCTACCGTACCCTCGCCTCGAAGTTATCAATGCCAGCATCCATGGGGAGAGATGGTTTTGAATAGTAGCGACCATAATTGGCTGCATGCAACCCTATGAGTCTAAAATCACCGGGCAGACCCATGGCCTAATCTACTGAACAAGCTGAGTCAACTGTGACTCAACATGAGATAAACCTCTGTACATTGGCCTGTATAGATATGCTGGACATATAAACCATACCCTCAGGAGTAGCTTGTGATGACGTGGCCTGTGGTGCAAGAATAGTATTAGTGCGCCCCCTATCTTCATCTGCCTCGGGCTACGGGTGACTATACTCAGTAGCAGCAGTAGCAGTGGCAGTGGTTATGCATGGAATCTCAGGCGGTGGCACTGGGGTGAACATCTCTAGCATAGGACCAGGCTGGTGCTGTGCTCTTCGGAGTGTAATTGGGTTCTCCTCATCCTTGATCAATCTGACATACAAAGTACGTTGGGCCTCGATCAGTGGGTCTAGTTGGTGCAGACTCTCCACCCTCGACTCTAAAAAGAGCTTGTATATAAAGAAAGGAAAAAGTATGGAGGTGGACCTCATCATGGAAGCCTCGTGAATCTGCTTGGTAAGATGCTGACACCTAGCACTGTACACTCCAGTGTCAAGGCATTATTAGCAAATATCAGCTGGATGCTAATCTGACAACCACCCACCAAAACTTGGTGAAAAATAGAGCAAACCCTTGACAATAGGCTCCGAGTGTGTGGCGACCCATGCAGGTTCTGAATCCTGCTCAGCAATATAACCATCCACTAATCTCATCAAGTTGGCTCTACGCTCTGTATCTCTTATCACTAGTGTGTCCCTTGTCGGCCCCACTCTATAGTCAAACTAAACTGTGGATTTGGGGCTAGGGAACTCTAGCCCAAATAGGATGTGGTGGATGGTGGTCTTGGATATGTCCACCTGTCGTATCCTCACTCTCATCTTGATCAGTATGGGCTGAGCGAGGGGCTTCTTTCTCTAGCGAAGTGTGCCATAAATCGTGGTCGCATATAACGCTAAAAAGCCCTCACCATGGTAGGGGAGTATCACCCGAGTGATTTGGTCAGCCATTGAAGCCCGTATCCAATCATCGTGTCTTAGAGACAAAGGACACTATCAAGTTTATCTAGGATGACTTGGGGTTCCTCATAAATGAAGTGAGCTTGCTTGCCTTGCTCTATCTATTTGATGTCCTCTGCATAAATTTTTAAATTCCCTCGATGCTCCATCAATCAGTAAGAGCATCTGGTAGAGATGGTGATGATCGAAGCACTACGGAGGACTCCATCTCTGATCTATTTTTGGACCCTGATTTAGAGCTAGACTCCTCTCTTGATCGAGTCATCTGAATAGAATCACTCTTGTCATGGCCTCCCTCATCAGACTGGGGAGTGCGGACAACAAGATCCTAAGTCTGCCCAGCTCTGACAACTACTCTAGTCTGAGGTCTGGCAGCCTCTGGGTCTGGGTGGATGCCAAGCTCCTCTACTGATCCACTTAGGGTAGGAGCTTACTTATCCTCTGAAGACTCATCTCTGAGCCTCCTTTGTAGTCCTCTGATCTCATCACGTTTAGCTTTCAGGGCCATTATACCTGAAGCACGAGCATTTATGCACCTTGGTTAGCCCCACAAATAAAAAAATAAAATGCAAAAATAATTCAGACTGAGTTGCAGAAGAGTCTATGAAAGCATCTTTACGGGTCGTAGTGGATACTAAGAGCAAGAGAGGGCTTTCTTTAAATAGTTGTCACAATAATATTTGCATATTGGAAAAGTCTACAAGACCAAGTACGACTTGTAAAATACTTTAAGAGTCATGGACTGAGTCGTAGAGAATTTCGGTGTCTAAGATTATTTCAGGCAGGGATCTACAAGACCTATCTAAATACCGTAAAGTGACCTACGACTCGTAGAATGTCTCATATGATACATACTCATAAACTTTAAGTTTCTGGAGTCTTGTACGAGGGGTAATTACGGCTCACAAAATGTTGCACGGGCCGTAAAAGCCACTCGTAGACAAGAAAACTCAGTTGCCTGAGTTTCTAAGTCCATCACAACGGACCCCCATACGACTTTTTCAACTTTATTCTAACAACATCGAAGCAAAACGTACACACCCACGTGCTTTTCACACAACAACCAATACTCTAACATGCTATTCAACGTGTATACCCCATCAAAAATAGTTAGGAATGCTTCCCCAACACTTTTGACTACATATGGAAGATTTCACAATAAAATTACACACCTATGTCATCACCCACCAAATTACACACACAATCAATTCATCACAAATGGTGGGTGACTTAATAGGTGCCGAAACATATTATTCGAATCATACAATCAAGGGAATCACAACTAATTCCGTATTTAGACACATATTCAAACTTGGAAAACCATTATTCAATTATCAACATGTCAATTGCACATATCGGTTTGTGTCTAACACTACCATTCCTTACATGATTTCCAATATAATCATACAAACATAGGAAAAGTTAAAGGTATTTGATTATCCAAAAACTTACCAAGCTGTGTGACTAGATTGTAGAAGATGAAGGAGGTGAAGTGACACTAAAACCATAGGTCGCCGGATAATGGGGGAGTTGATTGTCGGTGGTGGTAAAATATTCTTGGGGGTGGGGTATGGCTGGGGTAGTTTTTGTAATTTAGGGGTGAAATGGGGTAAAAATAATTTGACCCTATTATTAATACTTTTACTGGGTCAGCTGAAATCTGAGAGTCCTGGACTCTACAAAACCCCGATTATGGGCCGTAGGGTGTTTACAACTTGTGAACTGAGGTTGTGCAAAATATCCAAACCCCTAGTTTTCAGGATTTGGTTTTACGGACCAGTCTACGAGTCGTAAAGTTATGTATGACTCATAGAGTTTGTTGTAGAAACCTCATCAGTTAGAAAAATTTCAGAAACCTTACCTGGGTTCCACGAGTCCCATTCACGACCCATAATTTTATTTACGGAGTGTAATGTTGGCTCGTGGACTGGTGTGCACAACTTTTTAATTACTACAAATCTATGCGAGATTTTGTATGGGTCATAAAAGGGTGTATGACCCATATAATCAGTCGTAGAGGCACTTCCTGATGCTTTTCTCTGTCCAGAATGGCTGACTTAGCCATGTACCTGCATATTCTTCATAGAACATATTTTTACCTTATATGCAACTGGCCCAATGTCCAAAATTACAACAAAAATATAAGAAAATAAACTACCTATGAGTCCAAAATTGAAAATAAAGCTACACTACAACTATTAAATAAAAAATTTTGGGTTGTCTCCCAAGTAGCGCCTGATTTATTATCACGGCATGACTTGGACAACTTGGTTAGTCAGACTTCACCAATTGCCTAGATTTCATTCTTCAAATCATCTGGCCTCTTTATAGACTGACTGAAATTGATACAACCTCTTCGTCATTCAACTTGAACTTGAGTTAGCAGACTTTCATATCCACTAGTGCTCACCAGTGCCTAGAATGATCTTCCCAAGATGATTGGGTCATGTAAGTCGACTTCCCAATCGAGTATCACAAAGTCAGCGGGGAATATGAACTTCTCAACTTTGACCAATACATCATATAGTATCCCTACATGCTTCTTCACCGTGCAATCAACCATCAACAACCCCATGCTCGTCGAGGTAGGGACTCCTAATCCTGGCTTCTTGAAAACTACAAGGGGCATCAGATTAATGTGAGCACCTAGATCACATAGTTCCCTTGTGAACTTCACCTCTCCAATTGTGCAGGGTATGGTGAAAGCACCGAGATCTTCTCGCTTTTGAACCAATAACCTCATAGCAATAACTTTGTAATGCTGAAGCTCTTGGGAGAGCTCCTGACTTACAATGTGCTTCTTCGTAACCAGGTCTTTCATGTACTTCACATACCCTGACATCTTCTCCAATTCCTCAATGAGAGGGATATTGATGGAGAGTTGTTTCAGCATGGAGAGAAAGTGGTTGAACTTGCCTTCCTCCTTCCTATTTTTGATTCTTTGAGGGAAGGAAGGAGAATGCCTAGAAATAGGCTTCACTTTATGTGGCGCATCAACAACTTCACTTATCCCATCTTTTGCCATGATCACCTCCTGTATCTGCATCTTTCGCTGCAACTATCTTCTCTCGAACATCATCCTCATCAACTAGCATAGGAGGATCCATGGTGCTTTTTCCACCATGAGTAGTAACTGCTATGCACTGTCCTTCATTCTTAGGGTTCTAAAATGTGTTGATTGGCAGTGTACCCCTCTAACGTTATTAAGTTGAGTCAACACTTGACCAAACTTTTGCTCAAGCTATTTGACAGTCACAAAATGAGACTTCATTTTCTAGTTAATACTAGAGATTTGCAATTTCATCCACCTTAAAGTCTCATTCTATGTCTTAGATTTCTTCAAAAAGCAATGAAACATCTCATCAATTCTTGAGCTACTTGAACCTACATCATGGTAATATGGTGGAGCATAGGGACCATTTTTGAAGCCATATCTTTGACCCAATTTGTATCTCTCTCTAGGCCCCGATCCGATCATACCCTTACCTAGTAGTCCTACTACAACCTTTTCATGGCCAGTTCGTTTGATTAGATGAGAACACATCAATTGAATCTTATTAAATAATCTCTTTTCTTATCCATTACTACTTTAGTCCAGTAAGTAACACTAGGCGGGTTCTAATGTTGGCAATGTCACAACCCAAGCATAGGGCCTAGACGTCACCGGCGAATGGGGAACCCAAAGGAACCCCAAACAAGTCTTATAGCATATCATTGCACATCCTTGGTCATGTACGTAATTAAGATGACAATGAGAAATAATCAAAAACAAGGGAATTGGGACTAAGGATAAACTTTCATATCATAACATCAAGAAACAAGAGGGTTAAGACTCATGACATAGATACATATCATATCCAACAACACCTCCACTACTTAGATAAGAGTAAGGGCCAAGACAAGCAACTTGGATCACCTCGTAGTCAATACATAACCAAAAGAAAGATAATATTAATACATACTAATAGATCATAAGCAACGTCCCCGAAATGGAGGACTCACCGACAAGTTTATAGGACAATCGAACTAGCCACGTGGAGAGGGAGGATGATCAAGCTGTGCTCCGGTTCTTACATGGTGACATCATGTAGGCATAGAGTATGTGTTATTACATTTAAATGTACTAAGTATGTAGGGTTCAATGTAACAAGAGATAAGCAACATAAGAAAAATGCATAATCGTAAGCAATTAATAGCATACTAACGATATGACATGTATGAATGATACTTGAAGTAAAACATGCTTATATAGAACATAACATATGTGTAAGAAAAGACCATTAAACTATTGGTGGATCATGACACCCTACTAGCCTTTGTGACTGAGGTACAAACCCCATTAATAGCTTGGTGGATCATCGCATCCTACCACCCGTGGAGCCGCAGTTCAAACCCCTCGATAGGTTGGTGGATCGTCGCAGCCTACCACCCGTGGTGCCGGAGTACAAACCCCCCGATAGTAGATGAGTACATACCCCCAACAAGGTTGATGGATAGTCACACCACTATGGTGCCGGAGTACAAACCCCCGATATGTTATCAAGGTACAAACTCCTTGACAAGGTTACTTGGTGCGCAACCCCCGAGTAGAGCATGGTCACATTCCAACACTATATAGAGGATACCATATACATATGTTCATTTCATCATTATTTTAGAATCATCTCGTCATCAGTTTATCATAATATCATCATTATATAGTCACTAAACTTATGAGACATGTATTGGACCTTCAATTCCTCAAGAAACCATAATCGGACATTTTATCAAACACTTAGAAGGTTTGTAGTACTAGTGTAAAACTATGAAATTCAAGAGTGAAATCATATTAGAAAATTAAATGTAAAACCTTTAACAGATACTTGGTAACATCCTCGAGCAATATACATCAAAACCTTTCATCAAATCTTACAATAGATCTTGGTTTCATAGCTCACATAGCAAAACAGTAAGGATTTGGTAAACACCAACATAGTGTGTAGTGGTTTTCACAGTAAATAAGACCCACGAGTAAATCATCTTTAAATCATGCAAATTAGGGTAAAAGGAAGCTTGGGTATCATGGGTGAAAGGAACCCATGAAAGAAACCCACATACCTTAGCTTTGGAGATGAGCTTGATGAAGATTGGAGATGGAGACTAGAAGCTTGAGTGCAATCCTTAAGATCCGGAAAAGGTTTTGAGACTTGAGTTTAGGAGTAAAATATTTTGCTAAGTGTTTGAATGAGTATTGGGGAATTTTTAGAATGATATGAGGGTGAAAATGACTAAGTATAGGAATTATCACGTTTGGAAACACTTAGGCCCAAGACGTTAAAGTCTTGGACCGAAGTAAACAATCTGCACCACTGGTGCAATTGCGGAAGGGATGCATAAACCTCACTGGTAATTACATTTTTGGAAAATGTTGCTAATTGTTTGCTCTAAAATCGGGATTAGATCTATTATCCAATCAAAATGACCCCTGAATAGGAATATGAAGTCAACTTTTTGAAATCGTGCATGGATTTTGACATATATGGAAATTACTATTCTGGGCACTTTCGAGGCACATTTTCGGGCACTTTTGGGGTTATCTCCCTCTTGGGATAATTATTCCCTGAATGTCAAAGAGATGTATATGAGAGACACAAACATGACAATTTCAGCCCATATAGAGATTCAACAATACACTTAAACATCATTTCAAAAATCTCCTCATAAATGTAAAATCATCATGAACTTGTCAATTTAAATATGAACATATGCAATGACATGAGGTCTGAACTTAAGATTTGAGATCATATAAAGGACTTGGATCAATACCTTAAGCTTGAATGGAGTGGAAAAGGTAAGGATATCACTTTTGCATGTCCCCTTCGGCCTCCCAAGTTGCACTCCTAAGTTTTTGATACCTCTAAAGGACCTTAAGGGAAGACACCTCTTTGTTTCTCAACCTCTTCACTTGCTTATCTAAAATCTGAACTGGGACCTCTTTATATGCCAAATTATCTTCAACCACACCCAAAACATCAAGAGGCACAATAGCATTTAGATCACCCATACATTTCCTCAATATAGACACATGAAACACCGGATGAACCAAATCCATTTCCCTAGGCAATTCCAACTCATAAGCTACCTTGCCAACCCTTCTCATCACCCTATAAGGACCCACATATATTGGGATCAACTTTCCTTTTTTACCAAAAATGGACCACACCCTTCATGCGTGACACTTTTAAATAGACCCAATCATCAACCTTGAATTCAAGCTCCCTTCTCCTCACATCGGCATAAGACTTTTGTCGACTTTGAGCCGTCTTCAACATTTCTCTGATCATCCTAACCTTCTCAAGAGACTCCATAACCAGATCTGGTCCTAACAAGGCCACCTCACCAACCTCAAACCATCCCACGGTGATCTACAACGTCTACCATAGAGAGCCTCAAAAGAAGCTATATCGTTGCTAGAATGATAGCTATTGTAGTAGGAAAACTCAATCAACAGAAGATGATCATCCCAACTACCATTAAGCTTCAACACATATTCTCTAAGCATGTCATAATGGGTTTGGACGATCCTTTCGGCATGGCTATCCATTTGAGGGTAGAAGGCCATAGAAAGCTTAACTCTAGTACAAAGACCCCTTTGGAAAGATCTCCAAAAATGTGAAATGAATTGAGCTCCACAATCCAATATGATGGACAAATGAACCCCATGGGATCTCACCAAGTCATGGATGTAGAACTGCATACTCTTCAGCCCCATATATGGTCTTAACTGGTAGAAAATGAGCTGATTTAGTCATCCTATAAAGAACAACCCAAATGGAGTTAAAACCTTTTCTAGTCTTCAGCAACCCAACCACAAAATCCATAAGAATCACTTCCCACTTCCAAGTCAGAATCTCTATGTATTGGGTTAGGCCACCTGTCCTTTGATGCTTGGCTTTGACTTTTTGACAACTATGTGTACCAGAAATGAATTTGGCAATGTCCCTTTTCATGCCTCCCCACCAATACATCTCTCTCAAATCACTATACATTTTGGTGGAACCAGTGTGGATAGAATAAGAAGAGTTTGGGCCTTATCAGGGATCTTTTCCATTAAGACATCAACATACAATACATACAACCTACCTTGGTACCTAAGGGCACCATCTCCTTTGGGGAGAAAAACTCCACCTTGCCCTCTTTCACCAAGGCCTTCAATTCTAATAAGGAGGGATCAAGATCTTGTTTTGCCATGACCTCATCAAAAAGACCTAGAACCATCCACAACAACAACATCACCATTGCCAACCTCCTCCAATCTGACCCCCAATCTAGCCTACCGATGCACTTCCCTAGCCATCTCCTTCTCACCACCATCAACATGAGCTAGGATACCCATAGATACCATACTCAAGGAATCCGCTACCACATTTGCCTTATCTGGATGATAATGCACACTCATATCATAATCTTTAAGAAGTTCTAGCCACCTTCTTTGCCTCAAGTTGAGATCTTTTTGAGTGAAGACATATTGAAGGCTGTTATGATCAATGAACACATCAATATGCACCCCATACAAATAATGTCTCCATATTTTCAAAGAAAATACTACAGCGGCAAATTCAAGATCATGAGTAAGGTAGTTCTTTTCATTCACCTTGAGTTACCTATAAGGATGGGCTATTACCTTATCATTTTCCATTAGTACACAACCCAAATCAACTCTAGAAGCATTACAATACACCACAAATCCCTCAAACCCATCTGGTAGTGACAATATAGGAGTGGACACAAGCTTATCTTTCAAGGTTTGGAAGCTCCTCTCACATTCATCGGTCCACACAAACTTAGCCTTCCTTTGAGTCAATTTTGTCATAGGGGAAGCAATAGAAGAGAACCCATTCACAACCTCCGATAATAGGCCGCTAAGCCCAAGAATCTCCTAATGTTCAACGGGTTCAATGGTCTAGGCCAATTTCTAATCACATCGATATTCTTAGGATCCACCTTAATACCATCCCTCGACCCCACATGTCCTAGGAAGGAAACCTCCAGAAACCAAAATTCACACTTTTCATATTTAGCATACAATTGTCCTCCCTCAATCATTGCAACACAACTCTCAAATGAGCCCTATGCTCCTTCTCACCATGAGAATAGATCAAAATATCATCAATGAATACCACAACAGAAGAATCAAGGTAGGGTTTAAAGACCCTATTCATTAGGTCCATAAAGATGGCCGGTGCATTGGTTAACCCAAAAGACATCACAACAAACTCATAGTGCCCATGTCTAGTCCGGAAGGCCATCTTAGGAATATCGTAGTCCCTCACCTTCATTTGATGATGCCCAGATTGAAGATCTATCTTAGAGAAATGGCTAGCCCCTTGAAATTGGTCAAACAAATCATCAGTTCTCGAAAAAGGATATCTATTCTTGATGGTGACCCTATTGAATTGTCGGTAGTCAATACACATCCTAAGGTACCCATTCTTCTTTTTAACAAACAACACTGGTGCACCCCAAGGTGATTGGCTAGGCCTAATGAATCCCTTTTCCAATAAGTCCCTCAATTGCTCCTTCAACTCCGCCAATCCATACGGTAAGAGGGAATAGAAATAGGTTGAGTATCAGGGAGGAGGTCTATGCCAAAGTCTATTTCCCTTTTGGGAGGAACACCGGGAAGGTCATTTGGGAAGACATCAAGAAACTCATTTACAATCAGAACCAACTCTATGGGAAGGAATTTAGACTCCACATCACTAATCCTCACAAGATGGTAAAGACACCCCTCAGAGATCAACTTACGGGCTTTAATACAAGAGGTGAATCTACCCTTGGCCTCTATATCTTGACTCTCCCACTCAAGGATGGGTTCATTTGGAATTTGGAATTTAACCCTACAAGTTCTACAATCAACAGAAGCATCATATGCATGCAACCAATACATCCCAAGAATAATATCAAAATCAACCATGTCTAACTCAACAAGATCACAAGGCAATATTTTATGTAAGATGCAAATAGGAAAACTTCTATAAACTTTTCTAGCAACAATAGATGTACCAATAGGAGTAGACACCTCATATGAATCATGCAACAATTCGGGATCAACATAGAACCTTTTGACAACAAAGCGGTAATAAAAGAAATAGTGTCACCTAGATCAATCAATGCATACACATCAAAGTCAATGATTTTCAACATACCGGTAACGGCATTAGGGACCTCATTCACCCCTTGCCTCCCATTTAAAGAATAAAGCTGATTATGCTTTGGGGCACTATCTTGTCGGCCACCTCTCCCTAAAGGAACCACATTAGCACTTTGTGGACAAACCTCTTTTCCTTTGTTGCAATTTTGAGGGCAATCCACCTTTTGTGACCCACTTCCCCACAACCGAAGCATGCATTAGTATCTCTCAAGCATGGGCCCTTATATTCTTACCACACCTAGGACATATCTCATTAGGAACCACAACACCAGCAACTTAGGTCCTTAGGAGGTCATTGGCAAATCCCCTATTAGAAACATGAGAGGACCCTTGGCCTTGGTGGATACGGTCACCCTTTTGGAACTTACCCTCGAAACAGGCCCTCTTAGCCTGATGACCCCTCCTCTTCCTCAATTTGTCCCCTTCTATTTGCTCGGCATAGGTCATCAAACGTGACAAGTCCATTGCACTAATCAATATGGCAGACCGATACTCCTCACTAACCAAGTTGGATACACCCATCACAAATTTGTTCATCCTAGATCTTGAGTCTTCCACCAAATGTGGAGCATATTTCGAGAGTTGGTTGAACTTGAGGGCATACTCCCCCATACACATGGACCCTTGTCTCAAATTCATAAATTCCACCAACTTAGCTTCCCAAAGTTCAAAGGGGAAGAACCGACTAAGGAAGTCCATCTTGAACTCCTTCGAAAGCACCACATAGTTGACTCCTTTTTCCTCCTTCCATTGGTTGTACCATATTTGTGCTACCCCTTTGAGTTGGTAAGCCGCCAACTCTTCCTTATCCTCCAACCTCACATCTATAATAGGAAAAATCTTTTAAACCTCATCAATGAATTCTTGAGGGTCCTCACTTACCTTTGACTCATGGAATTCTGGGGGATTCATTCTTATGAAGTCTCTCAGCTGAGAGGCCGATGTAAGAGCATGAGGGGCTTAGGCCCCTTGATTGGCTTGATTAGACACCATTTGTGCAAGTAAGGTAAGGGCATCCCTAAGCTCCCTATTGTCAGTTGCTCCTCGGGCATGTGGGCTCATCTTCCTCTCATGTTAGGCATGATATAGCATAGCAAAGAGCAAGCGTTAGGGGAGGAAAGATTACTTCAACTCTATAGCATGAGTTAGAATATGAAGAAGGGAAAAATTTCCTAAAACATCTCATAGACTCCTACTAATAGTTGTGGTTCACGACGCAACCACAAATAAGACTCTAATCAAAGCAGCGTGTTGGATCCAAGGATCTAACAACATAGTGCTCTAATACCATCTTTGTCACGACCCAAGCCTAGGGCCTAGACGTGACCGGCGAATGGGGAACTCGAAGGAATCCCAAACAAGCCTCATAATATATTATTACACATCCTTGGTCGCGGAAGTAATTAAGATGACAATGAGAAATAAGCATAAACAAGGGAATTGGGACTAACGATAAACTTTCATACCATAACATCAAGAAAAAAGAGGGTCAAGACTCATAACACAGATACATATCATGTCCAACAACACCTCCACTACTTTGATAAGAGCGACGGCCAAGATAAGAAACCGGGCTCACCCTCATAGTTAATACATAACCAAAAGAAAGATAGTATTAATACATAGTAAAATATCATAAGCAACATCTCCAAAATGGAGGACTCACCAACAAGCATATAGGGCAATCAAACTAGACACGTGGAGGAGGATGATGATCAAGCGGTGCTCCGGTTCTTACATGTTGACATCATGTAGGCATAGAGTATACATTAGTACATTTGAATGTACAAAATTTGTCAGGTGCAATGCAAAAGAGATAGGCAACATAGGAAAAATGCATAATCATAAGCAACGAATAGCATACTAACGATATGACATGTATGAATGATACTTGAAGTAAGACATGCTTATATAGAACAAAACATATGTGTAAGACGAGTCCATTAAACTATTGGTGAATTGTCACACCCTACCACCCTTGGTGATTGAGGTACAAATCCCATCAATAGGTTGGTAGATCATTGCACCTAACCACCCATGGAGCTAGAGGACAAATCCCCCGATAGGAAAGTGGATTATCGCACCCTACCACCCATGGTGCCAGAGTATAAACCCCCTGATAAGTTGATGGATAGTCAAACCCTACCACCCATGGCGCCATAGTACAAACCCCTTGATAGGTTATCAAGGTACGAACCCCTTGACAAGGTTACCTGGCATACAACCCCCGAGTAGGGCATGGTCACATTCCATCACTATATAGAGAATACCATATACATATGTTTATTTCATCATCATTTTATCATTATATCATCATCATTTCATCATCATATCATCATCAGATAGTCATTCTTACTCATAAGACATGTTTTGGACATTTAAATCCTCAAGAAACCATAACTAGATATTTTATCAAATACTTAGAGGGTGTGTAGCACTAGTGTAAAATCATACAATTCAAGAGTGAAATCACACTAAAAAATTCAATGTAAAACCTTCAATAAGTACTTGGTAACACCCTCAAGCAATATACATCAAAACCCTTCATCAAATCTTATAATAGATCTTAGTCTCATAGCTCAAAACATAGCAAAACAACCACAATTTCATATACCCCAACATAGTGTGCAATGGTTTTCATAATTAATAAGACCCACGAGTAAATGATCTTCAAATCATGCAAATTTGAGTAAAAAGGATGCTTGGGTATCATGGGGGAAAGGAACCCATGAAAGAAACCAACATACCTTAGCTTTGGATATGAGCTTAATGAGTATTGAAGATGGAGACTTTAATCTAGAGTGCAATTCTTAAGATCCAGAAAAGGTTTTAAGACTTGAGTGTAGGAGTAAAATATTTGGCTAAGTGTTTGAATGAGTATCAGGGAATGATTAGAATGATATGAGGGTGAAAAATGACTAAGTATAGGTATTTTCACATTTGGGAATACTTAGGCCCAAGACTTAAAAGTCGTGGACCAAAGTAAAAAATCTGCACCAGTTTTAACACTGGTGCGCGTTGTGGAAGGGATGCATAAACCTCACTGGAAATTGCATTTTTGGAAAACAGAAATTGCTAATCGCTTGCTCTTAAATTGGGGTTAGAGCCATTTTCCACTCAAAATGACCCCCTAAACAAGAATATGAAGTCGTATTTTCGATATCGCATATGAATTTTCAGATATATGAAAATTACGATTCTAGGAAATTTTGAGGCACTTTTTTCGGCACTTTTTGGGGTCGTTACAAGACACCAATAAAAACATACAAATCGAAGAAAGATAATTAATACATGCATGCACAATTTCCAAGAATTATGAATTATACAGTTTTACCTTATTAGTTCTTCATAGTTCCCATAACCCTAGTTGTGGATTTAGCTATTCATGATTTGTGTAGATGCAAGACTTATGAATTGGAATAGCATAATAGAGAACTTACATGATTGAATTAGGAAAAAGAAAATCCAACTTCAAAGAGAATTATAAGATTAAAGATGAAATCAAACTACAAGTGTTTCTCAAAACTCTGCAGTGTGATCTCACTATTTTTCCTCTCTAATTATTGGGTTCTCTGTGTACTATGTGTCAATTTAATTAAATATGACCTAAAAACCTATTTATAATATTTAAAATAAAAGTCCTAAAAATAATAGGATAGCTAGGTTGGCACACCTCACGAACAGGGTTACGGGTCGTGTTGAATTCCACGACCCATAATTGGGGTCTCATATAGTGCTGCTGGAAATCCGAACATCAAATCTACCACACCCCTCTATGACCTGTAAAGTGGTTTACGACCCGTAGGAGGTTTCGTCTGATAAATCTTCAGAAAGTCCTAATCTCTAATCATTAGGACATGAACCATGTTTTACGACTCATAAATCAATCCACCACCCATCTGCATGTTCATAGAATCAACTTCACAAAATCATCCCCTCACTGGAATTGTCCTTGAATTCATGACTCGTAGAGTGAACTACAACTCCTGAAGGGTCTCATATTGCATCAAAATCAACAACTTCTGTACTTTCTTCCCAAAATCAAGGGCAACCCTGGAATCCTGTAAATATAACCCAAAAACACATAAAACCAACTAACATCGCATTGAGAACACACAAAATTCCAAGTTTTAAGCATCAAAAGATTTGTATTTTGACAACACATCAACACCTTCAACTTAAAATTGTTTCTTATCCTCAAGTGACTGACTCTATCTACATCAGAATTTTACTAACACATAGACCTCAATCTAATGGAATACATTATGTCGAAATCAAGCATAGATACCCACAATAACTCATTATTGCATATCAGATAGTCATCAAACAAACTAATGCAGATAAATACATGTGATAGTGCAACTATGACAAGGAAGGTAATGACAAATATCCCATGACAACTAAAATAGCCTAGAATCAATAATGTAATGCTAGTGCCCTCACAAAAAGAATTCTTATATCCCACTCATAATAGTATTTTCAGATTCAATGCTTGGGACTAAACAAGATCACTCACACTCACAACAGATATCAAACATTGTGCTCAATACAATATGCTTTCCCTTATACTCATAACTATGACCTTCGACTACTTGGACTAGGATAACTATAAGATTTTCTTTGCTTGTAATATAGACTTAGGGGGCTTTGCTATGCTGATTTAGGAACACAGTTACTAATTTCCCTTATTCTACACTTTTGCCCTGCCAACACTGTCATTTTTCAACTCATTCTCCCCGTCTCCTATTGTAAGCTTTTCTAAGTGCCTTACTCACATTTGTAGCTCATTGCATTTTATTTTCATATTCTTTTTCTTTTTAGCTCATTGGTTAGGTATCTATTTATTTTTCTTGCACCCATAGTACATTTTTCTCTTTTTTGAGGCATCACTAGCTTCCACCCAATTTATAATAATTACCCTTATGCCATCCAACCTCAACTAAGGCTTTTGGCCTATGTTAAGGTGCACAGTATCCAACCTATGAACTAGGGACACTTTTGGTAGCCACCCTCAACTTATTTTTTTTTGCTTCACTTAAGGTGCAGAATATTCAAGGAAGGACCAGGGCCAAATTTAAGATCTCACATTCAAAAAGGCCAGTAGACTTAAGTTTTTACAAAGTAAAGTGTACATGCGAAGCTCAAACATTGGGATCAAGGTATACATCAAGAATTTGGTTGGTCATTTAGGTTAAGTGGACTAATACGAACAATGGTCTAAGATCCTTCCCTAACAAAATAACCTACAGTGTAAGTCAGAGTAACAGGGCATGTTCTGAATTGGCACATAGTATAAGAATTAAGAAAATAAAGCTCACACACACATGGCACTGATTACACTATCAACATAGATTCTCAGATCATGATTTTCATCAAAATAAACCTCACTTATGAGAACAAGAACGGGAAATCATCAATATCACATTGTTGTTATTAAGACTACCTAACAAAAAATTGATGGGTATCATTTTACACAAAAAACTAACATATGCCATAAACTTTAGTACTACATGCTACTGATACTACCTACACATCCTAAACGTGTCGATTCAATATAAAATAAATGTCTGTAGAGAAAGAACACAGGAAAGCAAGTCCCTTGGACTCAAAAACATTGGATTGTTATAGGCCATAGTTACTCAGACTTCACTAAGGCCTATAACTACCCACACTCCATAAAAAATAGTTTGCATTTTCCTCATTGCACAAAATCTAATAATATCGAATATAGGGGCCAAAAGAAACATACCTGGTGATATTCACGCTTCAATAGTAAAGAAATCGTAGTCAAGTATAAACCAAACCAAGATTTAGGGTCGAATATACAAGGAATACGAGGCTTGACTATATTGATCCACTAATAATTATTTCAAGCATCAATCACTATATTCTCTAGAATGGGGGGTTTTGCGATTCAAAATAAAGAACAAATAGAAATACTAGACTACAAATGGAGAGAAGACAATCAAATTGAGGGACAACTTGGAATTATGTTCCCCATGATTTGTTGAATCAATTATTCATCAAAATCTACAATTTTCTCCCAAAATCATGCCAACATATATTTTTTGCAATATCTACAATTGTGTTGCCAACCTGAATTTTCTCCCAAAATCTGCAATTGTGTTGCAACAATTGAGGGAGGAGAGATTGTATACTAAGTATGACAAGTGTGAATTTTGGTTGGAGGAGGTTGCATTCATTGGTCATGTAGTATAGGGGGATGGTATAAAAGTCGATCCTAAGAAAACTGATATAATTAAGAATTGGCCTAGACCATTGACCCCATCAGATATTAGGAGTTTCTTGGGCCTTGCGGGTTACTATAGAAGGTTTGTGAATGGGTTCTCCTCCATTGCTTCTCCTATGACAAAATTGACTCAAAAGAAGGTTAAGTTTGTGTGGACTAATGAATGTGAGAAACACTTCCAAACATAGAAAGATAGATTGTGTCTGCTCCTATATTGTCACTTCTGGATGGGCTTGAAGGTTTTGTTGTATATTATGATGCATCTAGAGTTGGTTTGGGTTGTGTGCTAATGCAAAATGGTAAGTTCATAGCCTATGCTTCTAGGAAACTCAAGGTGCATGAAAAGAACTACCCTACCCATGATCTTGAATTAGCCGCCGTGGTGTTTGCATTAAAGATTTTATGACATTATTTGTATGGGGTGCATGTTGATGTCTTCACTGACCATAAGATCCTTCAATATGTCTCCACTCAAAAAGATCTCAACTGGAGACAAATAAGGTGGCTAGAACTCATTAAGTACTATGAGATGAGTGTGCATTACCATCTGGGTAAGGCAAATGTTGTGGCGGATTCTTTGAGTCAGCAGTCCATGTGTATCTTAGCTCATGAGAATGGTGGTGAAAGGGAGATGGCTATGGAGGTGCATGGGTTGGATAGATTAGGGGTGACGTTGGAAGATGTGAGTAGTGGTGTTGTTGTGGTTGATGGTTCTAAATCTTCTTTGGTTGATGAGATGACAGAAACGAAAGATCTAGACTCCTCTTTATTTGAATTGAAGGCCTTGGTGAAAGAGGGCAAAATATAAGTTTTCTCACAAGGGGAAATGGGGCCCTTAGATACCAACGTAGGTTGTGTGTGCCATGTGTTGATGGTTTGAGGGAGAAAATTCTTGATGAAGTCGATAATTCCTCTTATTCTATCCACCCCAGTTCCACCAAAATGTATAGAGACTTGAGGGATGTGTATTGGTGGGGAGGCATGAAGAGGGACATTGCCAAATTTGTTTTCGGTTTCCATAGTTTCCAACAAGTTAAATCTGAACATCAAAGGCCGGGTGGCCTAACCCAAGGCATAGAGATTCCTACTTGGAAGTGGGAGGTAGTTAATATGGATTTTATGGTTGGATTGTCCAAGACTAGAAAAGGTTTTGATTCAATATGGGTGGTGGTTGATAGGATGAGGAAATCGGCTCGCTTTCTACCAGTCAAGACTACATATAGGGCTAAAGAGTATGCAAGGGTGTACATCCATGAGTTAGTGAAGTCACATGGGGTTCCTTTATCCATCATATCGGATTAGGGTGTACAATTTACTTCACACTTTTGGAGGTCCTTTCAAAAGGGTCTTGGTACCAAAGTTCATCTTAGTATGACCTTCCACCCTCAAACGGATGGCTAAGTTGAAAGGACAATTCAAACACTTGAGGATATTCTTAGGGCATGTGTCTTAGAGCTTAAGGGTAGTTGGAATGACCATCTTCCATTGATTGAGTTTTCCTACAACGATAGCTATCACTCTAGCATTGGTATGACTCCTTTTCAGGCTCTTTATGGGAGACTTTGTAGATCACCGGTAGGTTAGTTTAAAGTATAAGAGGTGGCTTTATTGGGGCCAGAACTAGTTATGGAGGCTCTTGAGAAGGTTAAGATGATTAAGGAAAGGTTGAGGATAACCCAAAGTCGTCAAAAATCTTATGCCGATGTAAGAAGGAAAGACCTAGAATTCCAAGTGGGTGATTAGGTCTATTTGAAGGTTTCTCCAATGAAAGGTGTGGTCCGTTTTGATTAAAAGGAGAAGTTGAGCCCATGGTATGTTGGTCCTTATGAGGTGATTGAGAGGGTTGACAAGGCAGCTTATGTGTTGAAGTTACCTAGTGAATTGAATTTGGTCCATCCAGTGTTTCATGTTTCTATGTTGAGAAAGTGTGTTAGCAATCCTAATGCCATTGTACCTCTTGATGTTGTGGGTGTTGTTGAGGATAAATTGACGTATGAGGAGGTTATGATTCAGATCTTGTATAGGCAAGTAAAGCGTTTGAGGAACAAAGAAGCGGTATCCATTAAGGTCCTTTAGAGGAACAAACAAGTCGAAAATACTACATGGGAGGCCGAAACGGACAGGCAAAAGTGGTTTTCTTATCTTTTCCATTCCACTCAAGCCTAAGGTAGTAATCCTAATTCCCATATGTGATTTCATGTCTTACATTTCAGCCCCATGCTATTCATATGCATTCATGTTTAAGTTGGTAAACTTATGATGATTTTATACTTATGTTGACGATTTGAAATTGGTGTTTTACATGTTATGTTACATTCTTATTGGGGATGATTTTTTCATGATTATGATTTTCTTGTGCATCTCTTTTGCATTCCAGGACGAATGTTCCCAAGGGTGAGATATTCTAACAATCCCAAAAAGTGCCTAAAAACGTGCCTTGGAAGTACCCAAAAACTTGTTTTCCATATATCTAAAATTCCATTTGGAATTTTGAAAATCTTTCTTCATATTCTTATTCAGCGGGTGCAAATTAGGGTGACAAGGGTCTAATGTTGATTTTAAAGCAAGGGAATCGAATTATGAAATTTGCACTTGGTGCAAATTCCAGTGGGCATCCGCGACCTCTCCGCAACACGGAGAGGTGTTATTTTTTACTGTCTTTTCCTAGTTTGGCAAGATTTTTCTAAGTGTTGGACCTAAGTTTTCCCAAGCATATTTTCACCTATAACTAACCTTATTTCAACCTCATATAATCCAAAACATTACACAATATTTCCCCAAATAGTTAAACTCATTTCTAACCCTAAATTCAAATCCCAAACTTAAGGCCACTCTCAAGGATTTATTCAAGGATCTCACCTAAGCTTCAAATCTCCGTTAAAGTCTTCTTTAAGAACTTCATAAAAGCTAAGGTATGTGGTGTTGAATCATTGAATCCTTTCACCCATGGTGCCTAAACCCTCTTTTACTTAATATTGCATTATTTAAAGTTGATTTTACATATGGGTCTTGCATATTGAGAAATTTACTGCACAGTTATTTTAGTTCATGAAAGTATGTTTGTTTTATCATGTTTTGAGCTTTAAATCTTGGATCTAATGTTGGATTTGATGAGGGGTTTTGATATGAATGTCTTGGGGGTGTTCCGAGATGTTGATTAAAGGTTTTTCCTCTGATTTTCCTGTATGATTTCATTTCTAAATTGGATGCTCTTTCATCCCCATTACACACCCCAAGGTGTTTGATAAAATGTCCGGTTATGGTTTCTTGAGGAAAAGTAGGTCCTAAGAATGAGATATAATATGAATGATGTTATGATGATGAAAAGAGATTATGTATATGATATAACTGATTACATGATGGAATGAGCTTATGTATATGATGTACTCTATATAAAGTGTTGCATTAGACCATGCCCGATCCAGGGGACAAGAGCCTGGGTAACCAAGAATGAGAGTTAATACTCATCTCGACCAGGGTGATGGGGTGGCATCGTCATCAACCTAGATGGAGGTTTATACTTATCAACCGAGATGGAGGTTCATACTAATCGACCTAAGTGATAGGGCAGCATAATCACCAACCGAGATGGGGGTTCATACTCATCCACCTAAGTGATGGGGCGGCATCATCACTAACCCAAGTGGTTCATACCTTGGAAAGCTAGCTTGGTCTCTTCTTCACATATGATATCTTAGATGAGCATGAGTTACTTAAGCATGTTTTCACTTATGCATTGATCATACATGTCATCTTGTTATATTATGCCTATTACCTATTATTATGCCTGTTGATCATGAAGCTTATCTCTTTTTGCATTGCATCCCACATACTTAGTACATTCAAACATACTAACGCATACGCTTTCCTACATGATATCACCATGTAGGGACTGGTGCCCAAGTTGATCATCCTCCTCCTCCACGTGGCTAGACGGTGCTATTCCAAGCTTGTTGTTGACTTCTCCATTTCGGGGACCTCAGTCTAAGTTACTAATATCCTTGTATTGAGACACTTCCTTATGTTCTATTGACTATAAGGGTGACCCCGGTAGCTTGTCTTGGCCCCCCGCTATATCTATGTATTAGAGGTTCTTGTTGGACATGTTGTGTAATTATGTATGAGCTTTGACTCTTGACTCTTGATTATGATGTTTATGCAAGCTTTCCCTTAGTCCTATTTCTCCCTTATTCATGTTTCTTATGATGTTTTATGATATGCTATGTAGCTTGTTTGAGGCTCCTTCGGATTCCCTATTCGCCAATCACATCTAGGCCCTAGGCTTCTGTCGTGACAATCATGTAGGCAGGAGTTTGCATTAGTACATTTGAATGTACTAAGTATGTAGGATGCAATGCAACAAAAGATAGGCACCTTAATCAGAATAAATAACAATGGGCAATAGGCATAATATAACAACATGAAATGTATGATCAATGCATAAGTAATACATGCTTAAGTAACTCATGCTTATATAGGATATCATATGTGTAAAAGACACCAAGATAACTTTTCAAAGTACAAACTCCTTGATAGGTTCGTGATGATGCCACCCTATCACTTAGGTGGGGAGGTACAAACCCCTCATTAGTTTGATGAGTACGAACCCCTATCTAGGTTGATGATGATGCCACCCTATCACCCTGGTAGTAAAGTACAAAACCCCTCACTAGGTTGATAAGTACGAATCCCCATCTAAGTTACCCAGGCTCTTGGTCCCTCCCGGATCGGGCATGGCCTAATACAACACTTTATATAGAATTCATCATATACATAAGCTCATTTCATCATCGTAATATCATTCATATCATATCTCATGCTTTGAATCTTCAATTCCTCAAGAAACCCTAGCTGAACATTTTATCAAACACTTGGCAGGTGTGTAATGGGGGTACAAAACCATGCAATTTAGAGATTAAATCATGCAAGAAGATCAATTGTAAAACATCATTCAGCACCTTGCAACACCCTCAAGAAATATACATCAACATCCCTCATAAAATCTTACAATATATCTAAGATTTGTAGCTCAAAACATAGCAAAACAGTCATAACTTTACATAGCTTTAACATAACTCATAGACATGTTCATACTAGTAAACCCAATTGTAAAATCAACTTTAAATCATGCGAATTGAGTAAAGAGGAGATTAGGGCATCATGGGTGGAAGGACCCAATGGCTGAAACCCACATACCTTAGCTTTGAGGAAGCTCTTGATGAAGATTGAAAATGGAGGCTTGAAGCTTGAAGGAAGTCCTTCATTTCGAATGAGGGCTTTGAGACTTGGATTTGGGAGTGGAAAATATCGCTAAGTGTTTGAGTGAGTGTTGGGGATGTTTAGGATGATATGAGGGTGAAATATGTCTAAGTATAGGTAAAAATACTTTTGGAAAAACATAGGCCCAAGACCCAAAGGTCTTGGACTGAGATAGAAAAACTGGGCACAAAAATGTATAGGAGTGGCCCCTTGGCGTGTCGCGCTAGGGGCGCGGATCGTCTCTGAAAATTGCACTTTTGAAAATTAAAAATTTTGCTATAGTTGTTCTTAAATCGAGGTTAGACCCATTCTACCATAATTTTGACACCCTGAACAAGAAAATGAAGTCAAATTTTTGATATCGCACACTAATTTTGAGATATATGGAATTCAAAATCCAGGCATTTCGAGGCACATTTTCGGGGCACTTTTTGGGTTCATTTTAGTATCTCTCCCTTGGAAAAATTCATCCCTAAATGTAAAAGAGACGTACAAGATAAGAGTAATATGAACGAATCATCCCCAACAAGAATGCAACATTACATCTAAACATCATTTTCAAAACCTCAACATAAGTGTAAAATCATTATAAATTTGTCAATTTAAACATAAATGCAGATGAAGGACATATGGTCTGGAACATAAGACTAGAATTCCCACTGCATTGCATCCTGCATAGTACATTCAAACATATTAACGCATACTTTTGCTTATATGATATCACCATGTATGGCATGGAGCTCCTCCTGATCATCCTCCATGAGGTAAGTGAGATTTTTAAAAAACAAGCTTGGTGAGTCCTCAAGTTAGAGGACACTATCTACTTTCTTGCTATTTGAAGAATTTTTATGTTGATCCTTTAACATTATGAGGATGAGCCCGGAAATTGTCTTGGCCCCCGCTCCAATCTATGTTTAGAGGTGTTGTTGGAACAATTGATATATCTATGCTTTGACCTTTGACTCTTTATGCTTTATAAATGTCAAGACTTCCCTTAGTCCCTTTTTTTCCCTTTTTTCATATTCTTGTTATTGTTTACTTTGCTTCTGCAACCAAGAATGTGTAATTGATATGTGTAGAGGCTTGTTTGGTTCTCTTCGGGTTCCCATTCGCCGAGTCACGTCTAGGCCCTAGGCATGGGTCGTGACAGTTAGGATTGAACACTGGGAATATGGTAGACTTAGAAGAATTTAAAGAATTTATTCAGGTGGATTAACCTACTTATCTCATCAAGGAGGGGGTAGGGTTGTAACAACTATGAAAAGTAATCCTAAACTACGACAAGTGTGTTATAAGTATGAAGAGTAACTAGGGTATTGTGTTCCCCATGATTCCCTAACTCAGTATTTCCAAATAGTTAAACTCTTTTCCAGTATGTAGCATTTAGAATGGTAAGTTAAGTTTATCAAATCCTTTGATCTAGGAGAGAGACAAATTTCACTATATGATTTGATCCATCCCTATAGTGTGACATTACTAACCCTTACCTGTTATTCCAGTACAATTTCCTCTTGGCGCAGTTTGGTTGACTAGATGCGAAACATCGAATGAATCATGTTAATTAATCTCTTTTCTTATTGATTACTACCTTGATCCAGCCATAACACTAGGCAAATTCTAACGTTGGCTTCCATTAAAATGCATTCAAACATAAGAGAATCAATTAATACATGCATTCACACTTTTCATGAATTACGAATTATCTAGTTTTACCTTGTTAGTTCTTCATTATTTCCACTACTCTAGTTGTGGGTTTAGCTACTCATCATCAATGTAGATGCAAGAATCATGAATTTGAATAACATAATTGAGCACTTACAAAAGAGAATTAAGCACGATAAATCAAAGCTCTTTACCAAGAATCACAAGATTGAAGTAAAAGCACAAAAAATGTTTCATAAGTGTTTATCTCAAGATCTCTACTATTATCTACTATTTTGTAACGTTTCTTATGAAAAGTAACCTAAATACCTATTTATAGTCTTAAAAATACAAAACCAAAATGGATTAGGAGGCCTAGGTCGTCAGACTCTACGGGCACTTCCACGGGCCGTATAATGTTTTCCAACTCGTATTCCGGGCTTCATGGATTTCATCTTCAATTCTGGGGTTGACTTCTATGACAGCCTTCTATATCTTGCTTAAAGTTGTATGGCTCATAGAGGGGTTCATTTGATGACTTTTTAGCAACTTCCCTCTTTCTGATCCTCAGGGGACAATACTAAGTCTACGACTCATATAATCCTCTATGGCTTGTCTGCATATTCGTAGACTTAACTTCAAAAAATCACCCTTCATGGGAATTTTGTTACAAAACCAAATCCATGGGTCTTGGAATTCTCTATGGCCCGTAAGAGGTCTCGTGAAAACCTCAACCTCTGCAAAATCTGCATACTTATCCCAAAAGTTGTGCTAACACTGTAATCTTTCAAAATAAACATAAAAACACATCAAATCTACTAACTATCACTTTGAAAACACACAAATTTCCAAGCTTTTAAGCATTTAATATATTGTATTTTGATAGAACATCAATACTCATGTGAGAATCCTTAGAACTGAAGAAGAAAATCTGGAAAAAACTTGACCACACTTTCAAACCCTAACTTCAATGGAATCCTTGACTTAGAGTGAAAAATTATTGAGAATTCTTAGAGAATTTTGAAGATTAAAAGCTTTGAATGGTTTAGGAATTGAACTTATAGGGGATAGGTTAGTTAAGTTAGATAGGATAGCAAAAATGACATAGTTTATGTCCTAGATTAATTAGAAATGTCAAAAATGCCCTTCATTAAAAATTGTTTGAGTCGTCTACAAAACCCTTTATACGCATTGTGGTTCATCCTATGGACCGTACCTCATCTTGTAGAACTTCATGTCAAAAAAATAGTGTTTCTAGTATTTGCAACTTCAAATCCACAGACATGCATGAGGACCCGTAGTTCCTTTTACGAGTCATAGGTCCTCTCATAGAAATGTTACAGACTAAGAAAATTTTGGGCCATCCAGGGCTCCTTTCTACGAATCCTTTGATGGGTCATGGTTTCTTATATGGTCTGTCCTAGTAAGTCATAAGTCAACTTTCAAAAATCCTTCAATTTTTCATATTCACTAGCACATTCCACGAACCCATCTATGACTCTAGGTTTCATCTATGGGCTGTCGTTTGGCTGGTAGGATCCAACCAACATCAAAATCATTAACTTTTAGTATTTCAAGGCTATCAACATTTAGGGTGTTACACAAATATTCTAGAGAAAAATATCAACAAAGATAATGTGTCTAATCCTATGCCTCAATGAAGTGGCATTTGTGGATCTTCTACTCCTACATGTCAAAGGTTTGGAGAGAGCCATTAGGATAAATGTTTAGTCAGTATTAATACTTGTGTACGTTGTGGTAAAGTGGGTGACAAGGTGGCAGATTATACCTTGCATTGTAGAAAGGGTAGGGATGCTTTTCCACATGGTTAGGCTACATCTACTCGACATTCAATTCAATAGGGTACTTCTTCTGGTTTCGTAGTGGTCATCATCAAAACAAATTTGATACCCTTCAAACCTAATAGGATTAAAAGGATTTTCTAGATGTGGTGACTAGCATTGTAATACCTTATGAGTTAAAAAGTTGGAATAAGGGAAGATTTGAAGAAAATAAGACAATAATTTTTAGTTTATGGTCTATGAGGCCCAATGCCTGTTCATGGAACCATGGGTCGTAGATGGCTACAGAACATGAAAAACATTTTGGAAAAAATGGTCATTATACGAGCTAGACTAATGGTTCATAAAGGAACTAAGGTCCATAAATAGTGGTCTTAGAATGGGTCAAAATATAGGAGAAAGAGCAAGCCTCAGTACCAAAATAATGAACAAGTAGAACTGACTATAAATGGTCTACAATCTATAGACCTTGGTTGTAAAATGTTCTACGACCCACCCAGACATAGCTAAAATTTTAGAACTTAAGAGTAGTTCAAATGAAGGGGTCCTATGACCCGTATAAAATTTTGATGAACCATAGATTGAGGTCATGAATGACATGTCTGTAAGGTTCAAAAAACAAAGTTGCAGGACTTTTCTATGGACCAACAAGATGATTTATAGAATGTTGTATGACCCATAAAATAGTCCATCCATAGAAGAACTTTTGAGAGCCTAAATTCAAGTTGCTTTCTATGGACGAGCACCTAAGACCCGTATAAGCATCCAGAAATTGTAGATGACTCTCATGGTTTTTTCCAATCAGTTTTTAATGAAGGCTAATTTGGATATTTCTTATCTTTCTAACCCCTAAATTACGTCATTTTTGACCCATACATCTACCTATCACTAATTTTCACTACAATTCCACCCCATTTCTAAATTATTTACTCAAACCACATGATTTTTGTCAAGTTTATTCTCTTTTAAGGTATCCTTCATCAATCTAAGGTCGAGAATTCTACCTATGGTATGTGGGTATTTATCCATAGAATTCTTTCTCCTATGAAGCCCAAAGTATTCTCAAGTTTCCAATCTAATTCTCGTAACATTTGATAAAGGTTTCACGATTCCATATTGGGTTGTTTCAATTATGTATTATTGTCATAACTTTTAATTAAATTGCTCATGAATTAAGGTTAATTGCATGATTCAAATAGTTTCCACTTAAGTTTTATACCATGCTACCTAGGTTTCATGAATTTCAATATGGATTCTTTCAATTACGATTCCAAATGATATTGTTTTTTATGATTAAGCATAATTTCATTGAATTACATCTTTTAAAGTGATACAAGATGAACCCATGCAATTCACCTTAGTTTTACTATGAATGATAATTAATGTATAAGGACTTCAGTAAAGTTTTATGAAAGTATTCAATTATTGTTTGTGAAAGTCCTTAAGAATGAATGAATGATGGAAAAAGGGTTTTTCTCACATACTTATGAATTCAAGGTGTGATCAAGGATAATTCTCGCATTGATGGTATCTCCAAGGTTTTAAGGAGCTTCTCTATAAGTATAATGATTCCATGACTTCAAATAAATGATTGATTAATTGAACTAATGATTTAGTATTATGTCAAAATTTGACTTACCACCGAGAGGGCTTGAGGTGGAGTTTGCTCCAAAAATCCAAAGCGCTTCCTAAGAAAATTCAATTAGTAACCTTTGGTCCTAAACTGTGTTTGCCCATTGCTTTGCCTTTTTTTCTTAGCTAGTAAATCCGTATATAGCTCATGATGTTAAAGATTCTCGCAGAATATACCTTAATAGAGTAGCCTCTCCTTTGTCAATGTAGGAATTACATCAACTTTCATGTTGTAGCTTGCATAATCTTATTGTCGATTAAGGTTGATATCCGACAAAATGAATAAGTTTAGTTTCAAGATTTTATTATGATTTTGATGTACTGGCCACATGCTTACTCTTATGATTTTTCATTGCTTATCTTTAAATGATTATTTGGTCTTGCATCTCATGACTCATGTCTATACTATTATATGTTTATGTTAGTATATCCATACTTAATACGTTCAAAGTGCTAATGTATACTTTGTTTTCCTAAATTGTATTATAAAATAGGAAAGATCATCATAGTGTACCTCTCACTCATGGCTAGAGCTTTGATTATTGCCTCCATTGCCGATGAGTCCTTATCTTTTGAGGATGTGATAGTCTATTCTTCCTTTATGTTCCTATGAGATTTACTTTCAACTTTTGGTGAGATAGAGTTTGTCCTATGCCTACGTCTTGACTAGGAAAGACATGTTAGAAGTTCATGAAGTCTATGTTGCATATCTATTTGAATTGAGTTGTTTCTCTCTAATTGAGATAACAAGAGTTGAAACCTTATTTCTGCTCCTATATTATTGTCAGTTTGCTTAATTATCTTATGTATTCTCATCTATGATATGCTAAGAAGTTTGGTTGGGGGTTTCTATCGGATCCTAATTATTCTGTCATGCATAGGGCCTAGCTTGGTCATGACAAACTTGGTATCAGAGCACAAGGTTTAAAGTGTCCTAAGGAGTCTACATGCCATGTCGAGTAGAGTTTATTCTAAGGTTCCCTCCTCTAATGATTGATCCTTATGATTTTCAAAAAATGCCTCAATGAAGAGAAACAATGCAGATAACAGTCAAGCTAATGAGGAACAATGTCTTCAAGTTCCTAATAACCATTTGGTCGAGCTGATCCCTAATAATGAGTTACACACTACTATTCAAATACTTGTACTAGACATCCTGGCACAAGTGAATCTAAGGGATGCATATCTTAATATAGGAACAATGATAATAAAACTTTGTGATTTCATGAGAATGAGTATAATGAAATTTTATGGCTCTAAAGTGGATAAGGATCCATAAGAGTTTATTGATAAGGTCAAAAAGATTTTGTTCATTATGAAAGTCTCTTTGAAAAAAGCAGAATCAGCAACATATCAACTTAAGGGTGTTGCTCGAAGTCGATTTGAACAATAAAATAGTGAGAGGACTAGTGAAGCCGATCCCATTTCATGGGATGATTTCAAATGAGAATTTCTTGATCAGTTCATTCATTTGGAGTTGTGGGACGCTAAAATTTAAGAATTCTTCAATATCAAGTAAGGTAGTACGAGTATGACGATTATACCCTCAATTTAACCTCATTTTCCAAATATGATCCTTTCATGGTTGCCAACTCTAACGCTTTATTGAGAAAATTGTGTCTAGTGTTTCAAAATTAGTGTCCAAAGACTGCAAGAAGGCTATGCTAGTAAAAGAGATGGGCATTTTAAGGCTCATGACTTATGCAACAAAATTTATCATGGAAATCTAAGGGAGAGGGCAAGGATGTCCAAGAGGGCTCCCATTGATTGGGGTACGTTTCTTATGCTAGGTGTAGGAATGGTGGAAACTAACAATTTTGCCAATAGCAATCCATTCAAAATTCTCTAAACATTTTGTCTCCAAGGTTTGATAGGTATAATATCACAGACTTAGAGCTGTGGCAGGCTGTCACATATGGGGTGTCTAACCCTAAGGTTCAAGGAGGATGTTTGGGTGGTCAAATTACTCCCATATGTAAGAAGTGTGGGAAAAATTGTAAAGGTGATTGCATGGATAGAACAGGGGAAGAAGATGGGTAATCAAGCTAAGGATTGTAGGATTAGTAGTGGGTGACCCTAGACTCAGACTCAGGTTATTACCATTGACATTCAATTCAGTAGACTACTCTACAGGTTCGGGTGGCGATTAGTGCCAAAACAGGTTCTATGCTCTATGGGCCTAACAAGATTGGGAAGAGTCTCCTGATGTGGTTATGAGTATATTGAAAGTCATTTTGTTTAAAGTGTATGTTAGACCTTAATGCTATCATTTCTTTTTTTTTGTCACAACCTAAGATAGGCCCTAAGTATGACATGATGACTAGGATTCTCAAGAAAACCCTAATCAATCCTCTTAACATGTCATAAGCATAAAATAAGACAATAAAACATCATCACAAGCTATATGGGAATAGGGAATGGGTTTTATGTCAACATCATAAAAGAAAAGGAACAAGCTTTAGCAAGTAATGAAAGGACAACACAGGCTTTTATACAATCCAACAAGCCTCTACTTAGTCTAACATTGGCTGGGGCTATGGACAAGTTCCAAGCTTATCCTCAAAAGTAGCAAAAACAACATAGTCTCAAGTATTAATTAATTCTAATCAACATAAGAACGAATAACATTTGGTTTGCCCTCAAAGCATAAGGACTCATCACAAATCTGCAAAATGAACTCCGAAATCTAGTGTCACGACCTAATTTTATAGGTCATGATGGAACCTACCATACCCTTGATAGGTAAGACTAACCTTATCTTGAAATAGCTAGTAACAGGCAAAACACAACTATTAATCATCCAATATACTATCAAATGGAGACTAGATATATATACACAATAGCAACAAGAAAACACCTACACATGACTTGGAAGTCACTTGTACATGAATATGACGACTGTAGACTAGATACAAAGCACTAGCCATAATATATCTCCATGTACATATGGAAAACCAAAAGAATATATAAGGAAAGTCTCAGGTCACAAAGGACAACCATAAATATGGAAGGAGATAGAAAGGATCCAAGGACGTCCAATGCTCACCACTAGTCTCTAAATATACAACTATTATGGGAGAAATCATTGTTGTTAGCTCATGCTAGGATTTGTATCACAAATACAGAAAGTAGGGGTGAGTACTAGGGATATTATAACTAGTTGGCATCATAGGTTAACTAAGTAAGAAAGATAAATAAAGTAGGGATACATTATATATAACTACACAAGCATTTAATCAAAAGAACCTGCATGTATAACCTAATGAATGTGATGGTAACCAAGGTTTGGATGGATGGGTAGTGATGTATGTGGATGTAAGGCACTACTATCTATGCCTACACACCAACCAAGACCCATAAGCCCAACCAATAAACCCACACACAAAGGTAGGGTAAACAGGTATAGGACTTCGGTGTTAAGTCTTGATAGAGATCATGAAGTCATGACACAGATACAACTATATTCTTGATAGAACATCTAACAGGGAATTTAACCCATACTATATAACCCATTATGGACTTTAATTAAACTTACCATTCAGACTTTAACCGAACCAACATAGGCTTTAACCAACAATGCAGACCTTAACAGAGCACTCATGACCTGGAATTATACCCTGGATAAGGTTAGGCGTGGCTAATGGTTTGCCTTAGCCCATAGGCATGGACTAGTCCAAAAATACCCTCTATCAAGGTGAATTTGAAATGGTAGCTATGGGGAGTTTAATCCAATAACTTGTAGCTGTAAAGACTTTAACTATATAACATTTAACCAATGTTATACCTAGAGTAACACATGCTCATCTACACATGGTCTTACTCGATAGATATGTAATCATATGAGGGAAAATCTAGAGCTTTTAGCCATAAGAGACTTCACCCTAGGTGTCAAGGGGATGCTGCGGTCCTCGTATGTCCGACTCAAGTCAGATGAGCTTCAGGAACAATGTAACAAGCTAGATTGCAGAAAAAGTAATTATGTTCCTAGCTCATAATGGCCTATCAAGGGCTAACTTTACAGATTCTAGTCTGCTAGTACGATCTACAAGGATCTACACCTCTCAAGTCACACCGAACATCAATATAGCTATCTATAGATCTTGACTAACATGGGTCTAGGGAATCATTAGGCTAAGCCTATACTAAGGACTTATGATAAGGACAACAAGGAATAAATGCAGTAGATATGAATACAACAGTCATAGATACGTTCAACATGTCAAATAATAACCATGTCAATTCCCAATAAGTAGAAGTACAACAGACAATCAACATATGATAAAAAAATCACATATCAGTTCTTCAATAGATCCTCAATAGGTCAACTCATTACTTTATCAGCCTAGACACTAATGATACAACATAAAATCAACAAATTATCCACACATGCCCACACATGCCAACAGATGCTAAAACAGTCACAAAGGCCAACTAATATAATCATACATTTTTCATGCACAAGCTTTTATATTAAACATAGAAAAGATAGTTACATGTTTGGTGGTTGAAAATAAATCTTTGTAGATATAAAAATATTAAATGATTTCTTCCATCTGTGATGGAAAAAATTACCTGATACCTATTACTACTAGAAAATGAAGATATTTCGTAAAATTAATCAAATACATAAAAGTTGTCCTATCTTGTATGATAATGCAAAGAGAAAAGAAAGATAAAACTAGAAAAAAGATAGAATTGAACATCCGTACAAGCATCTTTTGTGCATACGGCTCTACAAGAAAATAGACCCATGCATGCATTTATGTTTATATGGGTAAGATTTTATGGTAAATTTTGATGTTCATGTTGAGAATTTCGGAAATCATGTTTAGATACATTTGTTGCATCCATGTTAGGATAAAACACTTCATGACTACTTTCCTTGTGTATGTTTTCATCACATTCGGGGACGAATGTTTCGAAGGGGGAGATATTTTGACACTCCATAACTTTTTGCTCTTGTATATCCACATTTTAAACCTAATGTTGGGGGTGTAATATATTCATGGGAGACTCCTAGTACCTAAACGAGTTCAAGACTTACCTCCAAGTTGAATTTTGGGTATTGTTTCATATAAGGTCTAACTTTAAACTAGCATAACTTTTAGCACATTGGGAACTGGGTATCCTACTACATGTCAAATGAAATAACTTTGAGTTAGCTTTCCAACGCACTTGGTTTCACCTCATTCCGATGTTGGATGAAGGAGTTATGATCGTTTTCGTGAGACCTTCCCATGTAGTGAAGCCCCACGGGCACCTATACAAGCAGTGTGGCCTTATACGGGTCGTGGGAAATGTTTCGGGATCGAAAATAGCATGCTGAGGATAAATATTGATCCACGAACAATGGCACAGGTCGTGTGACTCATCACTATTTGTGAGGAGGGGCGTGGAGGTGTTTTAGGAGGCTTGGCTAGGCGTGGGTGGCATTGGAAGCTAAGGCATGGGCTACGACTACCTTGTATAGCTCGTCTGAAGTGGTATGGACCATGTCACCTAGGCGTGTTATTCCCAGCAAAATTTTCTTGTCTAAGTGAGGTGGTATGGACCAGTACACAGTCCATGTAACGCTATACGGTTCGTGAAAGTGGCCGCCAAAGTGATGTCGACGCTAACTTTTTCTCAAGTGTTCCAATTCCATTTCTCTTTCTAAGTCTTCACTCAGGAGCACTCTACACGACCCGTGGAGTGCGACATGGCCAGTGACTTCTTCATAAGATGACACTTGGCCAATTTTTCCATCCGTTCACTAATGGCATTTTCATAAATGCTAATTATTCTAATGACCCTTTTTGACTTTTTAGGCTATCTTAACCTTCCTAGAAGACCTAAACTTTAATCTTAAGGACCCAATTTCACTAATCTCATCTCAATCATACTCCCAAATCCTCTAAAGAGCCTCTATCAAGCCCCAGTTCAATTTCAAGGAAACCCAAGGACAAGATTGGATTCCAAGATCATTTTCAAGCCTCCATTCTTCCCAATCTAAATTCCAAGCAACTCTAGACCTAAGGTATGTGGTGTTGAACCATTGGGTCCTCCTATCCATGGTTCATAAACCCTTATTTAATTAGTATTTCATGATTTAAAGTGGATTTTGCAAATGGGTTTACTAGTATGAACATATCTATGAATTATGTTAAAGCTATGTAAAATTGTGACTATTTTGCTATGTTGTGAGCTATATATCTTGGATCTATTGTATGTTTTGATGAGAGGTTTTGATGTGGATGTCTTGGGGGTGTTTCAAGGTATTGATTTATGGTTTTAAAATATATTTTCTTGCATGAAATCATCTCTAAATTGCATACTCTTTTACCCCCCATTACACACCCCCATGGTGTTTGTAAAATGTCCGGTTATGGTTTATTGAGAAATTTAAGGTCCAAAGCATGAGATATGATATGAATGATGATATAATGATGAAATGATTTTATGTACAAGATAAATTCTATATAATGTGTTGCATTAGACTATACTCAATCGAGGTGCGGGTTTGTACTCATCAACCATGTGAGGAGTTAGTACTTCACCACCTAGGATGATTGGGGTATGACCATCGTCAATCGAGTTGGGGGTTTGTACTCAGCAACCATGTGAGGGGTTTATACTTCACTATCTAGGATGATTAGGGTGTGACCAACATCAACCATGTGAGGGGTTTATACCTCGCCAGCTAGGATGATTGGGGTGTGACCGTCATCTACCAACCAAGGTTGGAAAGCTAGTTTTTTATCTTCTTCACATATGATATTTATATGAGAATGTTTTACTTTAATATCGATCATTCATGCCATATTACTATATTATGCCTATTTTCTATTTTTAAACATTTTGATTATGATGCCTATTCCTTGTTGCATTGCATCCCACATACTCAATACCTTCAAACTTACTAAGGCATACTCTTGCCTACATAATATCACCATGTAGGAATTGGTGCCCGAGTTGATCCCCCTCCTCCACGTGGCTAGGAGGTGCTATTTCAAGCTTGTTAGTATGTCCTCTATTTTGGGAACCTTAGACTGTTGCTATTATCTATGTATTAAAATACTATCTTATGTTCTATTGACTATGAGGGTGAGCCCGGTAGCTCTATCTTGGCCCCTGCTCTATCTATGTACTTAGAGGTGTATGTTGGACAAGTGTGTATTTATGATATGAGTTGTGACTCCTTGTTTTGGTAATGTTGTTGTTTTGGCAAGCCTTTCCCTTAGCCTCATTGTCCTTGTTTTATGTATATGTCTTTTGTATGCTTCCGCGACCAAGGATGTGTTATGATAAGTAAAAAGGCTTGATTGGGGTCCCTTTGGGTTCTCTATTCGCCGTGTCATGTCCAGGCCCTAGGCTTGGCTCGTGACATGTACGATGGAGCCAAAACTCAGGTAAGAATAGTGGGAGGAGACTTAGAGTTTTCCTATTGAGATGGGACTCCATCAAGGATCTATGTTGAGCCCTTTTTTATTTGCCTTGGTGATGGATGAGATGATGCGATCTATCCAAGAGGAGGTTCTATCGTGTATGGTATTTGCAGATGACATTGTCCTGATTGAAGAGACTTGGACTAAAATTCATGATAGGTTAGAGGTTTAGAGATAAGCCTTGGAGTCCAAAGGATTCAAACTGAGCAGGACCAAAAAAGAATACTTGGAATGCAAATTCAGTGTTGCGAGGGATGAAGCAAACAGTGATGCGAGGCTTGCCACTCAACCTATCCTCGAGAGGAAAAACTTTATGTATATGGGGTCCATCATCGAAAGTAGTGGCGATATCGTATGTGGGAAACATGGACTAAATGGAGACTTGCCTCAGGAGTATTGTGCAATAAGAAGATACCACCTAAACTCAATGGTAAGTTTTACAGAATGGTGGTTAGACCATCTTTTTTTTATGGGGTAGAGTGTTGGCCAATAAAAAATGCACATGTTCAGAAGATGCACGTCGCAGAGATGAGGATGTTGAGATAGATGTGTGGCCACACTAGGAGTGATAAGATTAAGAATGACACCATTCAGGAGAAGCTAGAGGTTGCCTCTGTGGCTGATAAGATGAGGGAAGCGAGACTGTGATTGTTTGGACATGTGCAGAGAAGGAATACAGATGCTCCTGGTAGGAGGTGCAAGAGATTGTTTTTGAGAGACATATGGAGAGGTAGAGATAGACCGAAGAAGTATTAGGAGGAGGTGATCATACAGGATTAGGAGAAACTTGATCTCACCAAGGACATGACCTTAGATAAAAGGAAGTGGAGGTCACGAATTAGAGTAGTAGGCTAATTAGTTGGTAGGATTAGCTGGATCTCTGGCCATGGGGCATGGTAGGGTAGAAGGAGTAGTCGTGTTTATATCATGTGTTGTCATTATCAGCTGTATGGGTGTTAAATTTATCGTATTTACATATTGTTATGTGCTTTCCGTTATTAGTCACCCTTTCTATTCCCTTTCCTTTCCTTTTTCTCATATCTAGTTTATTCTGCTTATGGGTTTTTGAGACGAGGGTTTCCAGGAAATAGCCTCTCTATTTTAGGAGGTTGTCGTAAGATCTGTGTACATTCTACCATCCCCAGACTCCACTTGTGAGATTCCACTGGTTATGTTGTTGTTGTTGACCAGATTCGGCAAATAGTATTTACGTGAGGAAACATTCGTAAAACTTTGTAAAAATGACCAAAAAAGAGCCCTAGATTTTTACCTAAACACACCAGCTACAAATAAAGAACAATCAGCAAGAGCATCACTTTTTTACAGCCCAAAAACAACCCTAAACATAGCTAATAGGAAGGGAAAGCAATTGCAAATCATAAGACACAAATTTCTAGGTACAGGGAGGAATTTTAACTATAAAAACGTGAAAAACTTACCCAAATCACTTTGGTACCTTGAGCAAACTTTACCTTGAGTTTATATGTTGTTTGGGACGAAATGGTACTGAATTGAGCTTTAAAATGTCAAATTATCCAACATCTAGGTGGGTTGACCCGACGCAGTCCATGACCCAATTTCCTGCTCGTGCAATCAGAGTAAAACTCACATAACTTTTTATTCTGATGTCAGTTTGATGTGCGGTTTTCTGTGCTGCAAAATAAACTCATAGATCATCAATTTGATAGTAATGGACTTTCTAACTCCTTAAAATTGGGGAGGTATGGCCTAATACATTTGATCCAAATTTAAGAAGGATTTCCCAACGAAACTTACGATAACTTTTGCCAATCTTTATCTTGCAACTTTCTTGATTCCAAAACTTAATGTATGACCTTTGTGCTATTATATAACCTTTAAGAATTCATTATTAGCAAATAATACACTTTTAGTCTCATTCAAAAAGTGAAACCTAGTTTAAACCTTCCAAAAAGGGAGAGTTGCTACTTGGGCCATTTCTTTATTCCCGATTTCATATTTAGGGTATTCCTTTGGCTTAAAACTTTAGGTCCTTGACATTACCACTTACTGAAAGCCTTACTATCCTTAGGTGTTCTATCCAAAATCATACATGTCCTATATAACATACATCTTATGGATGATAAGAAACATGGGGTCTCACAGTACCCTTTTGACGCTTATTAAACTGTGTTGAAACTTGACCAAACTATTGTTCAAGCTGTTTAATAGCCACAAAATGGGACTCTATTTTCTCATTTATTCTTGAAATGTATGATTTCATGCCTCTTAGAGTTTCATCCTATGTATCATCCTTCTTCATTAGGTGGTCAAATATCTCTTCAATTCAAGAATTTCCTGTACCCCCGTACTGGTTGTCTGGTGGAACAAAAGGACCACTTCTGAAGCCTTCTCTATGACCACAATCTGCATTTGTACCTTTGTTCTGCTTGATCACCACATCCATGCTTTTACAAAGCTACACAAGCTGCTGCATAATTTTTTCATTAATTTTGGCTTACTCAGAACCCACACTGACAGCATATGAACCCTTTATGAAAGCTATATCCTGTTGTCCCCAAGCATAATTCATCTTTACCAATTGCTCCATATGCTCTGCAATCTTTGCAAATGGTTGATCTAGAAACATGACCCCTATGATAGTGTCAGCACAAGCCTAAATATTCTCATCAAGGGTATGGGAGAAGATCTCCACCAAGGCATCATCAATTGTCTTGTGATGAGGGGCGCTCCTTTGACATTTAGTATACTGCTCCTAAGTAGTGCTTATCAAACACCAGCAAGTTGCTCAAAGTTGTTGATCCAGTCCTTCAACTTGAGCTTCTTCGATCTAGGGAAAAACCTCTCCAAAAAGGCCTTCTGCAAATATTCCCAGCTAGTGAGTGAACTCTGCGAGAGCTCAAATAACCATAATGCAACATTGCCAGGGAGAGACAATAGGAGGGTACGAAGTCCCACAGCATCCAAAGATATATTTTGTGTTCCCATCACACTCTTACAAATAAATGCCACATTATGCAAGTGGCTATGTGGATTCTCTGATGGTAAGCGCTCAAAAAGTCCATGGTTCTGCATCATCTAAAGTAACCCACTAGAGACTATGAACTTTGTGTCTACCTATAGTGATGGAAACACAATAGCTCCAGTCACATCCATAGCCATAGGGTTCAGCCTATACTGATTCCACTAGTAAGCATTGGCATTGAACTCCCGAGGCTATGGAATGTCCTCCAAAGGAGGTAAGTTTTCATTCCTAACATCATCATTAATATCCTAGTTCAAGGATGCATTGGCCGCATTTTTCAAGACCCAAGCATAGGGCCTAGACGTGACTGGCGAATGGGGAACCCAAAGGAACCCCAAACAAGTGTCATAGCACATTATTACGCATCCTTGGTCACGGAAACAATTAAAATTACAATAAGAGATAAGAATAAACAAGGGAATTAGGGTTAAGCGTAAACTTTCATGTCATAATATCAAAAATAAGAGAGTCAAGGCTCATAGCATAGATAAATAACATGTCCAACAATACCTCTACTACATAGATAAAAGCGGGGGCCATGACAAACAACCAGGCTCACCCTCGTAGTCAACACACGAATAAAGGTAAGATAGTCTTATAGAAAGAGATCACAAGCAACGTCCTCAAAATGGAGGATTCACCAACAAGCTTGAGAGACAATTGTACTAGCCATGTGGAGGAGGAGGATGATCAAGCGGTGCACCGATTCATACATGGTGACACCATTTAGGCATAGAGTATGCATTAGTACGTTTGAATGTACTAGGCATGTAGTATGCAATGCAACAAATGATGGTAACATAATCGAAATGCATAAACTTAGGCAATGAGTACATATAGCAATACGACATGCAAGAAAGATGCTCGTAGTAAATCATACTTATATAGATCATAAAGTAAGTGCAAGGAGTGACCATTCTTAGTGCAATCCAAGGGATACCACCCCCTTGGATAGGCGCATGAGGTACAAACCCTTTCATGAGGTTGATGGAGTACAAACCCCCAACAAGGATGATGGAGTACAAACCCCCCAACAAGGTTGATGGGTGCAAACCCCCAACAAGGTTGATGGTTACAAACACCCAACAATGTTACCCAGGCCTACCACCCCTCGAGCTAGGCAATCAAGGTACCAACCCCTCAATAAGGTTACCTAGGCCTATAACCACCCGAGCTAAGCTTGGTTATTCCCAACATTATAGAGTTAATATCATATATATATATATATATATATATACACATACATACATACACACACACACACACACTCCTTCATCATCATATACATGCATTCCTTTTCATAATCATTCCATATCATTTCATCATTGTAAAGTCATTCAACTCATAGCACATTCATTGGACCTTCAATTCCTCAAGAAACCATAACCAAAATTTTTATCAAACACTTAGAGGGTGTGTAGTGCTAGTGTAAAACCATGCAATTGAAGAGTGTCATCATGCTAGAAAATCTAATATAAAACAATCAATAGATTCTTGGAAACACTTTCAAACAATATATATCAAAACCCTTCATCAAAACTCACATTAAATCTCAGATTCATAGCCCAAACATAGTAAATAGTCACAATTTCATAAATCATAACATAGTACGCAGTGAATTTCTTAATAAATAAGACCCGTAAGTAAATAAACTTTAAATCATCCAAATTAAAGGAAAAGGAGGCTTGGGTATCATAGGTAAAAGGAACCCATGAAAGAACCCACATACCTCATCTTTGGAGATGAACTTGATGAAGATTAGAGAATGAGACTTAAAGCTTGAGAGGAAATTTTTCACGACCCAAGCCTAGGGCCTAGACATGACTGGCGAATGGGGAACACCAAGGGACCCTATACAAGCCTCATAGCATATCATTACACATCCTTGGTGGCAGAAGCGATTAGAATGACAATGAGAAATAAGCACTTAGAGGGTGTATAGTGCTAGTGTAAAACCATGACATTCAAGAGTGTTATCATGCTAGAAAATCTAATGTAAAATCATCAATAGATATTTGGTAACACCCTCAGGTAATTTAAATCAAACCCTTAATCAAATCATAAGATAGATCAAAGATTCATAGCCCAAAACATAGTAAAACAATCATAATTTCATAAACTCCAACATAGTATGTAGTGAATTTACTAATAAATAAGACCCATGAGTAAATCAACTTTAAATCATAAAGTTTTAAGAAAAGGAGGCTTGGGCATCATGGGTAAAAGGAACCTATGAAAGAAACCCACATACCGTACTTTGGAGATAGTGTTGAAGCTTGAATGCAATCCTTAAGATCCATAAAGGGTTTTGAAACTTGAGTTTAAGAGTAACATATTTTTCTTAGTGTTTGAATGAGTATTGGGAAGTGTTTTGAATGACATGAGGGTGAAAAATGGCAAAGTATAGGTATTTTCACATTTGGGAACAGTTAGACCCAAGACCTAAAATTCTTGGACTGAGATAAAAATCACTGGCAATAAAATACAAAGGTCTGTATTTGGTTCATGACGTGGACCAATTGCGAAGACAAGACTTACACAGGTTCACGACGGCGTGCATTGCGGTACCGTCGTGAATCGATTCTGGAAATAAAAAAATATGAAAAATGAAATTGCTAATTGTTTATTATTAAATTGGGGTTAGACCCATCCCCTACATAAAATGACTCACTAAACAAGAATATGAAGTCGAATTTTCGATATCGCGTATGAATTTTAAGATTTATGGAAATTATGATTCTGGGCACTTTCGAGGCACATTTTCGGGCACTTTTTGGGGTCGTTACAATATCTCCCCCTTGGGAACAGTCATCCCCGAATGTCAAAAAAGTGTACAAGAGAAGAGTAATCATAAAGAGATCAGCCCCAACAAGAATATAGCAACACACTTAAAAACCCATTTTCAAAATCTCAACATAACTGTTAAAATAACCATGAACTTTCTCAATATAAACGTGAATGCATGCAATGACATAGGGCTGAAACATAGGACTTGGAATCATAAAAGGACTCAATGTGTTATCATAAGCTTGAATATAATGAAAGAGGTATGAATATTCCTCCTCCATGACAACTTAGGCTCCCCGAGAGATACTATTGACTTGAAGATTCTCCCAATTGGCCTTGACAACCTCTACACCCTCACAGATCAACCTTTACTCATATCCACCAAAACTTCTCCACCAAACCCCTTCCTAGGCCAACTCATCCCCTACAATGTACACAACCTCAAGAGTCCTATAACACTTAAATCACCAACACCCTCCTCAATCCTAGAAACATGAAGAACCGGACGAACCGTATCCATATCCAAAGGCACTTCCTATTTGTATGCAATCTCACTAACCTTCCTCAACACCCTATGAATACTTACAAATCATAAATTCAATTCACTCTATACCGGGATAAACCAAACCTTCCACAAGTGAAACCTTCAATTACCCCCAATCACCAATTTTGAATTCAAGCTCTTTTCTCCTAACTTCGACATATGACTTTTGAAGACTTTGGGAATATCTCCAACCTTTCCCTAATTGACCTTACCTTTTCCACAGTATTTGTGGACAGATCCGGACCTAACATAGCCATCTCTCACTCTTCAAACCCCTAATCTGTGATCTACAATGCCTACCATAGAGAGCCTCACAAGTATCCTTACAATTCTAGAATGATAGCTATTATTATAGGCAAACTCCATCAATAGAAGATGATCATCCCGACTACCCGTGAACCCCAGAATACAATCCCTAAGCATATTCTGAAGTGTCCTCACCAAGAAATCAATATATAATTTAGCATACTCTTTGTCACCATAAGTAGTCTTAACCAGTAGAAAATGAGGCAATTTCATCATCTTATAAACCACAACCTAATTGTAATCAAAACCCTTTCTAGTCTTGGCCAACCCGACCACAAAAATCCATGTTAATCACCTCCCACTTCTAAGTAGGAATCTCTATGTCTTAGGTTAGGACACCCGACCTTAGACGCTCGGCTTTAACTTATAGACAACTATGATAACCAGAAACAAATTTAGCTATGCCTTCATCATGCCTCCCTACCAATACATATCTCTCGATCCTTATATACTTAGTAGAACCGGGGTGAATGGAATAAGAAGAATTACGGGCTCATCAAGAATCCTTTTCGCCAAGACATCAACACAAGGTAAACACAACCTACTTTGGTACCTAAGGGCACCATCTCCCCCTTGGCAGAGAACCTCCACCTTGCCCTCTTTCACTAAGGCCTTTAATTCTAACAAGGGGGATCAAGATCTTGCTTTGCTCTTACCCCATCAACCAATGAAGACTTACAACCATCAATAACAATAACACTACCATTGTCAACCTCTTTCAATCTAACCCCCAACCTAGCCAACTATGCACCTCCTAGCCACCTCTTCATCACCACCATCATCATGAGCTAGGCTACCCATAGACACCCTACTTGAAGCATCCACCATAACATTACTCTTACCGGGGTGATAATGTAAACTCATATCATAATTCTTAAGATGTTCTAACTATCTCCTTTGTCTCAAGATAAGATACCTTTACGTGAACACATACTAGAAACTCTAGTGGACCGTAAATACATCAACATATGCTCATACAATCAATGACGTCAAATTCAAAGCAAATTCTATGACAGCCAACTCAAAGTCACAGGTAGGATAACCTTTCTCATGCATCTCAAACTATCTAAAAGCACAGACTTCCACCTAACCATCATTCATCAACACACAACCCAATCCGATCCGTGCAACATCACAATACACAACAAAACCTTCCACCCCATCCGGTGAGGACAAGATAGGAGTGTAAACAACTTATCCTTCCTTTGGGTCAAACTTAGTCATAGGAGAAGTAATAGAAGAGAACCCATTCACAAACCTCCTGTGGTTACCCGCTAATCGCAACATACTCTTAATATCCAAGGGAGTCAAAGGTCTAGGACAATTTCTAATCACATACATCTCCTTAGGATCAATCTTAATACCACCCTCCGATGTCACATGGCCTAGGGAGGCAACCTCCTCTAACCACATTTCACACTTCACATACTTGACATACCACTCCTCTTACCCCAAGATTTGCCACAGTAACCCCAAATGGTTTACAAGCTCTAAATAAATCAATAATTCATCACTAGAGACCACCACAAAAATAACAAGGTAGGGAATAAAGACCCTATTCATGAAATTCATAAACATAGCAGTACATAAGCCAACCAAACAACTCCAACTTACTCAAAAGGCTCACTCTTAATCCGAGAAGACACTTAGGGATATCACTTACCCTCATCATCCCTTGGGAATAAAACTCAAACCTAAGATCAAGCTTAGAGAAATGACTAACCCATTGTGGTTGACCAAATAGATTGACCATTCTTAACTATCATATTACAACCTTACGGGTTCTACAATCAAAGGAGACACAATATGCAAGTAGCCGAACCATCTCAAAACCTCTAATCCAACAAACTAAAGTTCAACCAAAATCTCAAGACAAGACCCTATGCAATAAGAACATGGGGCCAACCTTACCTTAAGACACGAAATGGACTTACCCCTTTGCAACCACATTACAAGACCCCCCCACTCAAGGACGAACTCAATAGAGAATCGGAACTTAACTCTGCAGGCCCTACATTCAATAGGGACTCAACACCAATGCAACTAATCCATCTCAAGAATAGCATCAAAATCCTCCATACTAACCCAACAAGTGAAAAGGTAAGACCTAATACAATATGAGCACAGAAAAACACTTATGAACATTCAAAAAACAATAGGCTCACTAATGAGATAGACAACATACAGAGTTCGGGACCCATATGAGATCCACTAGAAACCGAAACAATCATGAAGGAACTAGTGGCACACTGAGTCCATCAATGTAAATACATCAAGGCCAAAGAAAATTTCAACATACCGGTAGCAACATCGGCCACTTGATCAACATGACCACCTTTACACTTCCTTTGAACATATGGATAATCCACTAACTTATGATCCACTTTACTACATCCATAATAAGCATTGGTCTTCCTCAAGCATGGGCCACCATGGTACTTCCCAAACCTTTAGCAGTTGGGATTAGTCATTCCACTATTACCTCCTTTACTCTTAGTGCGCCTATGAGGATAATCTTTCCTCTTATGTACCACTTCGCCACAATCGAAACAAGAATTGGTTCCTTTGAAACATGGGCCCTTATGAACTTTATCACACATTGGACACATAGCATCACCTCTACCCTTGAGACTTTGGAACTTTCCTCCAACACGGGCCCTTTTGACCTCACCATCTCTTCTGTTACCATTCGAAGTCTCCGGAGCATCCACTTGTTGATCGAGGTGAGTTGCAATATTTATCACTGCTATGGCCACTCCCCATAGAGCATTACGAATCTCCATATTAATCACATCACTATCCTAGGTAGCTTGAGGCATATCCTAAAATGAAATGATTAGGGATTACCAATAAGCCCTGGGGGACCTAACTCTATTGCATGACATAGATCACGAAGAAGTAAAACATTTCCTAGAACGCCTCAAAGCCTCCAATTCATAGTCGTGGTGTGTTTCATAACCATGAATAGGACTCTAATCAGAGCAGTGTATTGGATGCAGAGGATCTAACAACCTAGTGCTCTGATACCATCTTTCTCACGACCCAAGCCTAGGTCCTAGACCTGTTCAGCGAAAGGGGAACCTGAAGGGACACCAAACAAGCCTCAAAACATATCATTAAACATCTTTGGTCGCGAAAGCAAATAGAATGACAATGTGAAATAAGCATAGACAAGGGAATCAGGACTAAGGGTAAAACTTCCATATCATGACATTAAGAAATAAGAGAGTCAAGACTTACAACATAGATACATAACTGGTCCAACAACACCTCTACTACATACATAACTGGTGCAACAACACCTCTACTACATATATAAGAGCGGGGGCTAAGACAAGGAACCGGGATCACCCGAAGAGTCAATACATAACCAAAAAGAAGATAGTCTTAATACATAACAAGAGATCATAAGTAATGTCCCCAAAATAGTGGACTCATCAACAAGCTTGTACGACAATCGAACAGCCACGTGGAGGAAGAGGATGATTAAGTGGTACTCCTGTTCCTACATGGTGACATCATTTAGGCATAGAGTATGCCTTAGTACATTTGAATGTAGTAAGTATGTAGGATGCAATGCAACAAGAGATAGTCAATATAGGCAAAATATATAATCATAAGTGAATGACTAGTATACTAACAATATGACATATATGAATGATACTTGAAGTAAAACATGTTTATACAGGACAAAACATATGTGTAAGAAGAGACCATTAAACTATCGGTGGATCGTCACACCCTACCACCCTTGGTGATAGAAGTACAAACCCCATCAATAGATTGGTAGATTGTCGCACTCTACCACCCGTGGTGTCGGAGTACAGACCCCTGATAGGTTGGTGGATCATCGCGCCCTACAACCCATGGTGCCGGAGTACAAACCTCCTGATAGGTTGATAGGTACAAACCCCCAACAAGGTTAATGGATAGTCGCACCCTACTACCCATGGTACCGGAGTACAAACGACCCGATAGGTTATCAAGGTATGAACCCCTTGAAAGGGTTACACTGCGTGCAACCTCCAGGTAGGGAATGGTCACATTCCAACACTATATAAGAGTATCATATATATATATATATATATATATATATATATTCATTTAATCATCATATAGTTATTCAACTCAATAAGTCATGCATTGAACCTTCAATTCCTCAAGAAACCATAGCCGAATATTTTGTCAAACACTTAGAGGGTGTGTAGTGCTAGTGTAAACCCATGTCATTCAAGAGTGTTATCATGCCAGAAAATCCAACATAAAACCAGCAATAGATAGTTGGTAACACCCTCAAGCAATATACATCAAAACCCTTTATCAAATCCTAAGATAGATCAAAGATTCATAGCCCAAAACATATTAAAACAATCATAATTCCATAAACCCTAACATAGTATGTAGTGAATTTCATAATAAATAAGACCCAAAAGTAAATCAAGTTTAAATCATACAATTTTTAGAAAAGGAGGCTTGGGCATCATAGGTGAAAGGAACCCATGAAAGAAACCCACATACCTTAGTTTCGGAGATGAACTTGATGATGGAGATGGAGACTTGAAGCTTGAGTGCAATCCTTATGATTCGAAAAGGGTTTTGAAACTTAAGAGTAAAATATTTTGCTAAGTGTTTGAATGTGTATTGGGAAATGTTTTGAATGACATGAGGGTGAAAAATGGCAAAGTATAAGTATTTTCACGTCTGGGAACACTTAGGCCCAAGATCCAAAAGTTTTGGATAGAGATAAAAATCAGTCACAGCAAAATACATGGGTCCACGTATAGTTTGCATCGTGGACCAATTGCGAAGGCAAGATTTACACACATCCACGATGACTGCACGTCGCGCTACCATCGCGGATCCATTCTAGAAATCAAAATTTATGAAAAATGAAATTGTTAATATTTGTTCTTAAATCTAGGTTAGAAACATTTTCCACTCCAAATTATCCTCTGAACAAGAATATAAAGTCGTATTTTTAATATCGTGCAGAAATTTTGAGATATATGGAAATTATTATTTTGGGCACTTTCGAGGCATATTTTCTTACTTTTTTTTGGATCGTTATAAAATATGTAGATCTAGAGAGGGTTTTGAGACTTGAACTTAGGAGTAAAATATTTCACTAAGTGTTTAAATGAGTATCGGGAAATGTTTAGAATGATATGACGGTGAAAAATGTCTAAATGTAGGTACTTTCACATTTGGGAACACTTAGGCGCAAGACTTAAAAGTCTTGGATTGAAGTTAAAACTGGGCAACGAAATACACTGAGGAGAGCTCTTGGTGCGTCGTGGTAGGGTTGCGGAAATCTCACTGGAATTTGTATTTTTGGAAAATCAAAATTGCTAATCATTTTCTCTTAAATTGGGGTTACACCTATTTCCACTAAATTTGACCCCTGAACAAGAATATGAAGTCGAATTTTTTATATCGCACACGGATTTTGAAATATATGGAAATCACAATTTCAGGCATATTTGAGACACATTTTCAGGCATTTTTTGGGGTCGTTACAACATTGTTGGTGTTTTCTTGGGCCATTCTTCTTATACCTCGGTGGATCTCTAGATAAAGTGGAATTAAGGGATTGCCTTAACTCTAAGAGTTGGGCATACACAACTCAGGCGGTTGTGCTTGGGGCGAACATCTCAGGCATGGGGGAAGGTTGTGCTTGCCGAAGTGCCACCAAGTTTTCTTCAGCCTTGATCAAGCTAGGATCCAATGTATGTTGGGCCTGAATCATCTGAACCTCCTGGTGTAATATCTCCACCCAAGACTCTAAACAGATCCTATACATCAAGCACAAGAATGGGATGGAGGTAGACCTCTTCTATATGGCGTCATGTATCTACTCAGTGATAAGGAGGGCCCAGTGAATATCATAGATAGCTATGATGTTGGCGACCAAAACCATATGCTCTGGCGTCAAAGTATTATCAGCAAGTGTCAGTCAAATGTGTGAATGAACAATAGCCTACCTAAATTTGGCAGGAAAGCTGAGCAAAGCCTTGATGATAAACTTCGAGTGAGTGGCAACCCAAGAAGGTTCTGAACCCTGCTATGCAATGTACCTGGCCACCTATCTCATCAATATGGCTCATCGCTCAAGATCCTTCATCACTACTGGGTCCGTCATTTTCCCCACCCTGTAGTTAAACTCTGTAGTGTATCTAGGGGCTGGTACTTGGGACCAAATAACATATGGTGGATGGTCTCCTCTAATATATTCACCCACCGACCCTCACTCACATCTCTATTAGTCTGGGCTGAGTGAGGGCGTTCTTCCCCTTAGGAAGAGAAAGCTAGACTATAGTTGCATAGGAGGCATAAAACTCTCTCACCATGGTCGGGGAGTATTGTCCAAGGTCCTGTGTGAGCCAGTCGAGCCCACACTGAATCATCATGTCCTCGAATGTCCCTTTTTGCTTCACACAATAGCACACTCCAAAGCAAGTGGGCTTCGCCAAATGGGGACATGGCTAAGTCTATAACTCTGGGATCCTCATAGATGGAGCAGACTAGCTTTCCCTGCTCTTTCCACTTTATGCCCTTTTTGTATATCTCCTTCATGCCCTCGATGCACCATCGGCTAGTGGAGGCATCCGGTGTAGATTTTGATGATCGGGGCATAACGGAGGATTCAACCTCTGATCTGTCCTCAGAGCCTCTATCAGAACTGGACTTCTCACCAGATTGAATCATATGTGGTAGCCTGCTCCAATCGCTGTCTCCCTCCTCAAACTAGGGAGAATGAGCAATAGGAGCTTGAGTATACGCAACTCTAGCTGTGGCTCTAGTCCGTGGTACAACAGCCTCTGGGTTTGGTTGTACATTCTTGATCTCTAGTGACCATTCCATTGAGTGGTTTGATCATCTTCAGAAGGATCATCCATGAGCATCCTCCTCATATCCTTGATCTTTACGCATTTTGGATTTTGGGGCCAAAGTAACTGAACATCAACATATAGGTACCATGGTTAGTCCACGAATCAAGAATTAAAGTGTAAGAATTTATTTGGGTTCAGTTGCAGAAGGGTTCTAGAAATACCCTTTTATGAGTCACAGTGAATACTATGGGTTGTAAAGAGCTTTCGAAGACCAGTGGTTCAAACAAATTTTGTTATTGGAAAAGTCTACGAGACCAGGTACGACTAGTAAAGTGATTTACTAGTTGTAGACTGGGGTCGTAGAGAATTCCAATGAGTAATTAAATTCAGGCAAAGATATACGAAACCTATCTATGAGTCTTGAAGTGATCTACAAATCATAGAAGGTTTTGTCTGATAGATACTCAGAAACATCAGGGTTCTGGATATTTTGCATGACGGGCGATTACGACTCAAGGATTGTTTCACGGGCCGTAAAAGCCACTCGTGAACTAGAAAACTCAGTCACTTCAGTTGCTAAGTCCATCACATGAACCCCAAAAGATATCTGCAACAAATAGATTATCATCATCAAAGCAAGAACACATGCACCCACATGATTTCAAAAGTACACCCATCACCATGACATGTTCAATACACATACACCCCATCGAGAGTGATTTAGCATAAATTATCCCATAATTTCGACCACCTCTAATTGATTCAGGCAATATCATGTACCTATGTCATTACCCACCATGCATAATAATAATCATTTAATCATTTAAGATGAGTGACAAAATAGGAAAAAACAATTAACATTTACACAAGGCCATAAAACCAAATTTCGGACTTAGACAAAAATCAAGCATGGATAACCTAATCTCAACTAATCACATTTAAATTCAAACAATGATTTTGTTTCTAAACACCACCCATCATAATATTCTAATCAATCTTTCATACAAGGAAAATTAAGGGTTGTAATTAAATGAAAAACTTATGAAGAATTGAGATTAACTTGAAGAAGAGGAAGGTGGTGAGTAGAAGCAAAATCCTAGGTCAGCCAAAATTCTTGCCGTAATTTTGGTTGATGGTGGCCAGAGGTAGTCAAAAATCTAAGGGTGTGGTGTAGGTTGGTTATTTTTCAAATTAGGGAAAATATTGTGTTGAAATAATTAGACGGCGCATGTTGCGATAATATCGAGATTGATTTATTTAGCTGTGTTAGGGTGAAAATTAAACCTTCTATTGATGTCATCCAAGTTACACCTCCTTTTTAGAGGATAAAGTGGTTTCTGTCAAGATATACAACCTAACCAAGGTTAGGGTCGATTCCACATGGAATAGATAGACTCACTAAAATTCACCAATATGCTATTCAAGTAATTAACCAACTCAATTCCCCCAAAGGGGTATGCAATAATCAATGAGAAAATAAACTAAACTAACTATCACGAGAGAAAAATCAATAATAGAGAGCAACTAGGGTATTGTGTTTCCCATGATTCCCCAACTCAGTATCACCGGATAACCTAATTCTTATCTAGTGTATAGTATGTAGAATGGTAATTTAATTTCACCAAGCCCTTTGGTCAAAATTGACAAACGAATTTCACCATGCGACTTGGCCCATCTCCATAGTGTGCATTACTAACCATTACCTATTAGTCCCAGTACAACCTCCCTTAGCCCAGTTTGGTTTATTAGACAAAAACACATCAATCGAATCCTGTTGTTAATCTTTTTTTCCTATTCATTACTACCTTGGTCCAGTCAGTAACACTGTGCGAGTTTTAATATTGGCCACCACTATAAAATATGCAAAATGAAGAAAGTTAATTAATACATGCATATACACCTTGCAAGAATGTGAATCATCCGATTTTACTTTGTTAGTTCTTTATGTTTCCACAACCCTTGTGGTGGATTTAGCTACTCATACATGTGTAGATGAAGAGATTATTAATTGAGAAGACATTATTAAACACTTATACAGTTGAATTAAGAACAAGAAAATCAAAAGTCAATAAAAATCCCAAGCTTGAAGATTTAATTAAAACACAAGAGTTCTCAAAGACTGTCTCACAATTTTCTCTCTAAGAATATTGAGTTCTCTAAGTACTAACCTAAGACTTCTCAAAACTGAGGTGAACTAGAACTTATGAAAAATTACTTAGGAAACCTTTTTATAATAATTAAAAATAAGTCCTAAACAAATTAGGAAAACTAGTTGGCACTCCATAGGAAAAGGTACTTTACGACCTGTATTGTCTTCTATGTCTCATGGTCGAGAACACGTAATCAGCTGCTAGAATTTCGGACTTTACTTAGTTTGAATGGTTCTTTCGTCTTGGCCATCCGTTTGGGCATGAAAGGCCGTACTATGGTGAATTTTTGTACCACGACCCCTTTGAAAAGACCTCTAAAAGTGTGCAGTGAATTATGCACCCCGATCTGATATGATGGATAAACGAACCCCATGTAACCTCACTAACTCATGGATGTACAACTTAGCATACTCTTCGAGACCATATGTGGTCTTAACCGGTAGAAAATGAGCAGATTACATCATCCTTTCAACCACCACCCATATGGAATCAAAAGCCTTTCTTGTCTTGGGCAATCTAACCACAAAATCCATATTAATACCCTCCCACTTCCAAGTAGGGATCTCTATATCTTGGGTTAGGACACCTGATTTTTGATGTTTGGCTTTGACTTGTTGAAAACTACGTCAACCGGAAACAAATTTGGCAATGTCCCCCTTAATGTCTTCCCACCAATACACATCTGTCAAGTCTCTATACATTTTTGTGGAACGGGGGTAGATAGAACAAGAGGAATTTTAGACTTCATCAAGAATTCTCTCCCTCAAACAATCAAGACAAGGCACACACAATGTACCTTGGTATTTAAGGGCCCTATCTCACCCTTGGGAGAAAACATCTATCTTTCCCTTTTTCACCAAAGCCTTCAACTCAAGCAAGGAGGAGTATAGATCTTGTTTTGCTAACACCTCATCAACCAATGAAGATTTGGAACCATCAATCATGACAACACCACTACCCACATCTTCCAACCTCACGCCTAACCTAGCCAATCTATGTACCTCCCTAGCCATCTCCCTATTACCACCGTCCACATGAGCTAGGCTACCCATAGACACCCGACTCAAAGAATCAATCACAACATTTGCCTTACCTGGGTGGTAATGCACACTCATGTCATAGTCCGTAAGAAGTTCTAGCCGCCTTCTTTGCCTCAAGTTGAGATCTTTTCTAGTGAAGACATACTGGATACTCTTATGATCGGTGAAGACATCAATATGCATCCCATACAAATAATGATGCGAAATCTTTTGTGCAAACACCACGGCTGCTAATTCAAGATCATGGGTAAGGTAGTTTTTTCATGCACTTTCCTTACCATTTTGCATGAGCACACAACCCAAACCAACTATAGATGCATCAAAATACGTGACAAAACCCTTAAGCCCATTAGGTAGTGACAATATAGGAGCGGACATAAGCCTATCTTTCAATGTTTGGAAGCTTTTCTCATATTCATTGATCCACACAAACTTAACCTTCTTTTGAGTCAATTTTGTCATAGGGGAAGCAATGGAGGAGAACCCATTCACAAAACCTTTTATAGTAACCCGCAAGGCCTGAGAAGCTCCTAATATTCGATGGGGTCAATGGTCTAGGCCAATTCCTAATAACCTTATTTTCTTAGGATCCACTTTTATACCATCCCCCGACACTACATGACCCAAGAATGAAACCTCCTTCAACAAAAATACATATTTTTCATATTCAGCATACAATTTCTCTTCCTGCAATCTTTGCAACACAACCCTCAAATGCCCCCTCCCTACTATGTGAGTAGATCAAAATATCATCAATGAAGACCACAACAAAGGAATCAAGGTAGAGTTTGAAGACCCTATTCATTAAGTCCACGAAGATGGCCGGTTCATTAGATAATCCTAAAAACATCACCACAATTTCATAATGCCCATATCTTGTCCCTAAAGTTGTCTTGGGAATATCACGTTCCCTCACCATCATTTGATGATACCCAGACCAAAGATCAATACTAGAGAAAAATCTAGCCCCTTGCAATTTGTCAAACAAGTCATCAATCCTTGGAAGAGGATACCTATTATTTATAGTGACCCTATTGAGTTGCCGGTAGTCAATGCACATTCTAAGAGACCCATTCTTCTTCTTTACGAACAACAATGTGCACCCCAAGGTGATTGGCTAGGCCTAAGAAATCCCTTCTTCAACAAATCCTTCAATTTCTCCTTTAACTCCTTCAACTCCACCGGGGCCATGCAATAAGGGGGAGAGGGTTGAGTATCGAGTAGGAGATCTATGCCGAAATCTATCTCCCTTTCGGGAGGAACACCGGGAAGGTTATTTGGGAAGACACCAAGAAACTCATTTACATCCGGAACCGACTCTATGGAAGGGACTTTGGACTCCACATCTTTGACTCTCATAATATAATACAAACACCCCTCGGAAATCAGCCTATGGGCTTTAATGCATGAAATGAATCTACCCTTTACCACAACATCATGACTTTCCCACTCAAGGATGGATTCATTTGGGAAGTAGAACATGACCTTACGGGTTCTACAATCATTAAAAGCATAGTATGCATGCAACCAATCCATCCCAAGAATAACATCAAAATCAACCATATCTAATTCAATAAGATCACAGGGTAATATTTTATGCAAGACGCAAATTCGACAATTTCTATACATTTTTCTAGCAATAATTGATGCACCTATAGGAGTAGACACCTCGTAAGACTCATGAAACAACTCCGACTCAACATGGGATTTTTCACAACCAAGGGGGTGACAAAGGAAAGGGTGGCACTCGGATCAATCAAAGCATATGCATCAAGATCAAATATTTTCAACATACCCGTAACAACGTCGGGAACCTCACCAACCCTTTGCCTCTCATGTAGAGCATAAAACCAGTTGTACCTTGGGGCACCACCTTGAGGGCGACCTCTACCCAATAGAACTGCATTTGCACCCCGGCCCTTACCACGACTTCTTGGACAATCTACCTTCTTGTGACCAAGCTCCCCATATTCAAAGCATGCATTAGAATCCTTCAAACATGGACCCCCATGCTTCCTTCCACATTTAGGATGCACCTTCATAGGAGCCACTCCACCCACACCTTGAGGCCTAGGGAAGCCATTGGCAAATCCCCTGTTAGTAGTATGGGAAGGCCCTTGGCCTTGGTGAAATATATCACCCTTTTGGAACTTACCCTCAAATCGGGCCCTCTTGGCCTCATGGTCCCTCCACTTTCTCAACTTTTTTTCTTCCATTTTCAAGGCATAGGTCATCAACCAAGACAAATCCATATCATTAATAAGAAAGGCAAACCGATATTCTTCACTTACCAAGATAGAAACCCCCATAACAAACTTATTCATCCTTGACCTAGGATCGGCCACCAAGTGAGGAGCATACTTTGAAAGTTGATTAAATTTTAGGGAATACTCCCTTACATTCATACCACCTTGTTTCAAGTTCATAAACTCAACCAACTTTGCTTCCCTAAGCTCAAGAGGGAAGAATCGATTAAGGAAGGCCAATTTGAATTTCTACAAAAGCACCACATAGCCATTACCCTTCTCACCTTTCCATTGATCAAAAAAAATTTGAGCCACCCTTTTGAGTTGGTACACCGCCAACTCCGCCTTTTCATTCGGTCTAACACCCATGATAGACAACATTTTATAGATTTCAGCGATAAATTCTTGTGGATCTTCATCCACTTTTGACACATGGAAAATTGGATGATTCATCCTTATGAAGTCCCTTACCCTTCCTCCTAGGTTAGTAGCATGAGGGGCTTGGGCCCCTTGTTAGACTTGGTTGGCCACCACTTAGGCAAGCATAGTAAGGGTATCCTGGAGCTCACCATTGATAGGTTGCTCCTCGGGAGTTTGGGCCTTTCTTCCTCTAGTATTCAGTATGATCTAGCATAGGAAAGAACAATCATTACGGGGGGAAATACTTACCACAAATCTATAGTAAAACTAATGATATAAAGAAGGGAAACATTTTCTACAACGCCTCATAGCCTCCTATCCATAGTCATGGCATGCCTCACAACCATGGATAGGACTTTAATCGATTTGGTGTATTAGACTCCAAGGATCTACCAACCTAGTGCTTTGATACCAAGTTTGTCACGATCCAAGCCTAGGGCCTAGATGTAACACGGCGAATGGGAAACCCAAAGGGACCCCAATCAAGCCTCTTTATTTGTCATAACACATCCTTGTTCGCGGAAGCATACAAAAGACATATATATAAAACAACGACAATGAGGCTAAGGGAAAAGCTTGACAAAACAACAAAATTACCAAAATAATGAGTCACAACTCATATTATAAAATACACACTTGTGCAACATACACCTCTAGATACATAGATAGAGCGGGGGCCAAGACAGAGTTACCGAGCTCATCCTCATAGTTAATAGAACAGAAGATAGTTTCTTAATACATAGAAAATAGCAACATAGACTAAGGTAACGAAATGGAGGACTCACCAACAAGCTTGGAATAACACCGCCTGCCACACGGAGGAGGGGGATAAACTTGGGCACCGATTCCTACATGGTAGAGTATGCGTTAATATGTTTGAATGTACTAAGTATGTAGGATAAATGCAACAAGGAATAGTCATCATAATCAAAATGCGCAACAATACACAATAGGCATAATATAGTAATATGTCATCTATGATCGATGCTAAAGTAAAACATGCTTGAGTAAATTATGCTTATATAAATATCATATGTGAAGAAGAGACTAAGCTAGCTTTCCAACCATGGTTGGTTGATGATGGTCACACCCCAATCATCCTAGGTGGTGAACTATAAACCCTTCACATGGTTGATGAGTACAAACCCCCAACTCAGTTGATGATAGACATACCCCAATCATCCTAGGTAGTTAAGTACTAACCTCTCACATGGTTGATGAGTGCAAACCCTGACCGCAGTTGAGTATGGTCTAATGCAACACCTTATATAGAATTTATCACATACATAAGCTCATTTCACAATTATATCATCATTCATACCATATCTCATGCTTTGGACCTTCAATTTCTCAAGAAATCATAACCGAACATTTTATCAAACACCTTGGGGGTGTGTAATGGGGGGAGGGGGTAAAAGAGCATGCAATTTAGAGATAAAGTCATGCAATCAAATCTACAGTAAAACTATATATCAACACCTTGCAACACCCCCAAGACATCCGTATCAAAACCTCTCATCAAAACTTACAATAGATCCAAGATATATAGCTCACAACATAGAAAAATAGTCACAACTTTACATAGCTTTAATATATTTCATAGACATGTTCATACTAGTAAACCCATTTGTAAACTCCACTTTAAATCATGAAATACTAAATAAAAGAGGGTTTAGGCACCATGGATGGAAGGACCTAATTGTTCAACACCACATACCATAGGTCTAGAGTTGCTTGGAATTGAGATTAGGAAGAATAGAGGATTGGAAATGATCTTGGAATCCAATCTTGTTCTTGCGTTTCCTAGAAATTTAGTTGAGTCTTGATAGAGGATATTTAGAGGATTTCGGGGTGTGATTGAGATGAGAGTAGTGAAATTGGGTCCTTAAGATTGGAGTTAATGTTTTCTAGGAAGGTTAAGATAGCCTAAAAAGTCAAAAAGGTTCATCAGGATAATTAGCACTTATGAAAATGCCATTAGTGAAAGGATGGAAAAATTGGCAAAGTCTCATCTTACTGAAGACTTCACTAGACATGTGGCACTCCATGGGTCATATGGAGTGCCCGTGAGGAAAGACTTAGACAGAAAAAGGGACTTGGAACACTTGAGAAAAAAGTTAGTGCCGACGTCACTTTGGCGGCCACTTTCACGGACTGTGTAGTGTTATACGGACAATGTACTGGTCTGTGCAACCTCACTTAGATAAGAAAATCTTGCTGGCCACCACACTCCTAGGTGACACGGCCTGTACCCCTTCACACAAGCTGTACAAGGCAGTCGTAGCTATTGCCTTAGCTTCCAATGCTACCCACGCCTAGCCAAGCCTCCAAAAACACCTCTACGCCCCTCCTCACGACCAGTGGTGAGTCACACGACCTGTGCCACTGGTCGTGGAATAAGGATTAGCCTCACCACACCATTTTCCATCCCCAAACATTTCCCACAACCCGTACAAGGACACACTGCCCGTATGGGTACACGTGGGGCTTCACTGCACGGGAGGGTCTCACGAAAACGATGATAACTCCCTCATCCGATGTCGAAATGAGGTGAAACCAAGTGCGTTGTGAAGATAAATCAAAGGGATTTCATTTGACATGTCACAGGAGACCCAGTCCCAAATTTGCTAAGAGGTATTCTAGTTTAAAGTTGACCCTTATATGAAACAAAACCCAAAACTCAACTTGGAGGTAAGTCTTGAAATCGTTTAGGTAGTAGGAGTCTCTCATGAATCTAGCACACCCCCAACCTTACCCAATGAGGGTTGAAATATAGATATACAAGAGCACAATGTTACGGAGTGTCACAGTACATGTCTTTAATTGCCCTGATATATGCTATTGGGACACCTTTAACCTCTAGACACCTTCATAGGACATCCCTTGGAACCTTGTCGTAGGCTAAATTCTTGACTATTCATAGGTGTATTTAAGCTGCATATAGTTTTTTCGAAGCTTAGGACGTATGGAACAACTCTCGTGAAGAAACTTTGGGCAATAGGACATCCCTTGGGAAGTTATGCTAAGGCTAAGCTTCGTCACTCCTTTTAGCATGGAACCTGGGAAGTTTCCCAAAATTTCAAATGCGATATCTTACTATTCTGTTGTGCCTCCCCTCTTTTTAGGGAATGAAAAACGTGGTACCAGAGCAGGTTGTGTCCCAGGGAGTCCACATTGTCATGTTTAATAGAGTCTTGCATATAGGTGTGTTATGCACCACACTTATAATTAGGAGGCTATGGAGCATTTAGGAATGATTATATTTCTTTCACTTAATAGATTGTGCTATAAAGCAAACCTATAGGAACATATGAAATCTAAATCATGCCATGTTGTTTTAATGTAATAGGCTACCTATGGTAAGGAGATGGCACAACGTAAGATAAACTTGGATCCGAGAGAAGGTACCAATCGTTCCTCGCCTAATCAAGTGGGTATATTCCTCGTTAAGGCATATAGTGAGTCTCCAGTGCCCATATTACCTCATTCACTAGCACCTGTTGAGGGACAAGGAGAACTAGTACCCCCTGTCCCACTAGAAACTGGGGAGTAGAGTATGAGAGAGGCTATCTAGCTATTGCCTAGGATTCATCAGAGACAACTAAAGGTGAGAGAAGATGCTAGAAGGGATCAAATAGAAAGCTCAAAGGTACAAGAGTTTCTTCACTTAGCCCCTCTAGTATTTACAGGATCCAGTCCAACTAAGGATCCCTAGGAATTTATAGACCATATGTATAGATTATTGAGGGTAATGTATACCTCCGTCACCGAGGTTGTGTAGTTGGCTTCTTTTCAACAATGTGACATCACCATCTAGTGGTACAAGGCATGGGCAAAATATAGAGGGCCTGATGCCGCACCAGAAGAGTAGGAGGATTTCTCTAAGGCACTTCTAGTCCATTACTATCCACAGGAGGTTTGGGATAACCATCTTGACTAGTTTGTCAATTGAGGCAGGGGATATGAGCCTAAGGGAATGTAGCCTATGATTCTATTTGTTTGCTAGTTATGCACTAAATATTGTACATACCATATGAGTGTCAGAGTTCATCATTATGTTGATGGTCTGGGGGGAACATTTGATCAATGATTGTAGGATATAATCTTTATAAAACTGTGTAGATATTTCTCGTATGTAGGTTTTTGCTTAGACTTCAAAGGACCTTGCTCATTGGATTTTGGATACCCATAGAGATAAAGAGCATAATAAGAGGCCTCATACTATGGGGTCTTATAGGGAGCCATAAGGTGATTTTAGGCTACCATTTCACTGATATCCACCTCCGCCAATGGGTAGCCTCCCACCACAAGTACAGGGCAAGAGATTTAATCATTGTATTCAGTCAAGACCAAGGTAGAGTTTAGGCCGACCTGATAGCCGTCAAAAGAAGCGTTATCCACAAATGAGACAAACTATTCCCCCATGTACACAAGGTGGTAAGCTTCATACTGGGTAGTGTACAAAGGGTTCAAAAGCATGTTACCATTATGGGAAGATGAGACATTTAATTATCAACTAACCCATTAGTCAGCCCCTATTATGACTGAATTCCCAATGGTATTCCTCGATAAGCTTAAAGGGATTTCCCCCAAAAGGGATATCAATTTTTCTATACTTTTCTTCCTGATATGCAGCCTATACCCATTACTCCCTACAAAATGACTCCTATAAAACGAAGAGAATTAAAGGAACAACTAAAGGTTTTACTTGCTATAGACTTTATTACGCCAAATACATCTCCATGAGGTGCTCCAGTTCTCTGTGCTTGAAAGAATGATGGCTTCTTATGGATGTGTATTGGCCACAGACAGCTAAATAAAGTCACTATTAAGAAAAGTATCCTTTTTTGTTGATTGATGACTTGTTCGACCAAATGCAAGGTGCCAAATGCTTTTCTAAGATCGACTTATGATCTGGGTACTACCAACTACGCGTCAAGGATGGTGATATTACAAAGACCATTTTTATCATAAAGTATGGACATTTTGAGTTTGTTGTCATGCCTATTAGGCTTACAAATGCCCTAACAGCTTTTATGCATCTATTAAGTTGAGTTTCTAAACCATTCTTAGATGAATTTGTGAATTATTTTTATAAATTACATCTTGATATATTCATGGTCAAAAGTTGAGCAAGCAGACCTCTTGCGAGCTATATTACAGACTCTCCAGGACAACTGGTTATATGCTAAATTCTCTGAATATGAATTATGGTTAACTTCTATTTCTTTTCTTGATCATGTTGGTACTAGCGATAATATCAAGGTCGATGGCAAGAGGATAAAAGTAGTAACGACTTGCTGAGAGCCTTGGATACAATAGAACTAAGTTTTGATGCACTGAAGGATGTGAACAATGTTTTCAAGGGCTAAAGAAAAGGCTTACCATCGTACCTATCTTGGCTCTTTTGGATGGAATAAAAGGCTACGTTGTATAATATGATGCCTCCAGAATTGGCCTAGATTGTGTTCTCATACAACATTGAAGAGTTATTGCATATGTTTCTATAAAGTTATGAAAGCATGAACAATACTATCCTACTCGTGATCTTGAGCTCTCCGAAATTATTTTCGCCCTAAAGATTTTGCGACATTATTTATACAGAGTTCATATTGATGTTTTTATTGACCACCAGAGTCTCCAATATTTCATTTAGCAAAAAGAGTTGAACATACGACAATAGTGGTGGCTAGAATTACTAAAAGACTATGATGACATATTATACAATTCCGATAAAGCTAACGTTGTTTTAGATGCACATAGGTGAAAGTCCATGGGAAGCTTAAGCCATGTTGAAGTTGATAAGGTTGAAATGACAAAAGACCTATTTTACCTAGCTAGTTTGTCGGTATAGTTATTAGATGCGGAAGATAGAGGTGTAATTATTCAAAATACAACAAAAATCTTCCATTCTTATTGAAGTGAAAGAGCAAGTGTGGATCCTAAGATTATGACATTGTGGAAAGTGTACCACAACAACAACATCCTCTATTTGAGCTAAATTGAGATGAAGTCCTTCTGTACCAGGGTTCGCTTATATGTGCCAAATAGCAGAGTGCTCTGGGTCAAGATTCTTACAGAGGCCCATTATTCTAGATATTTGGCTCACCCTAGGGAAACCAAAAAAAGTGTTGAGACTTGTGACAAATCTATTGATGGAATGGCATTAAAAAGATATTACAAAGATAGTGACCCAATGCCTCAACTACCAGCATGTTAAAACGGAATATTAGAGACCTGGAGGCCTAGATAAGTGTCTTGATCTTCCGTTATGGAAATGGGGACATGATAAATTTGGACTTTATCACTAGGTTTCTTAGTACTCCACGTAGGTATGACTCTACTTGGGTAATCATTGATAGCCTGACAAAATCTGCTCATCTCATGCTAGTAAGAATGACATACTAAGCGGAGGATTATGCTAAGCTTTATATTTAAAAGATTGTTCACCTCCGTGGAACTCTATTATCTATTATTTCTGATAAGGGGCACAATTTACTACACATTTTTGGAAGTCTTTTTTGAAGGGTTTGGGCACTAAAGTAAATCTTAGTACCACTTTTCATCCACAAATTAATGGACAGCCAGAGCACACCATTTAGACTATCAAGGATCTGTTATGTGCCTGCATGCTGGACTTTAAAGGATGCTAGGATTATCATCTACCTCTTATCGAGTTTGCTTATAATAAAAACTTCCAAGCTAGTATTCAAATGGCACCTTATGAGACACTATATAGGCGAAGGTGCAGGTTACTGATCAGTTGGTTTGAGGTCAAGGAGGCAAAGTTGCTAGGCCCTAATCTAGTTCAACAAGTAATGGAAAAAGTAAAACTTATTAGAGACCACTTGCATATGGCGTAGAGCTGACATGAGTCTTATATCGACATTTGACGATGAGACTTACAGTTCGATGTAGAAGACGGAGTTTTATTGAACATATCATTTATGAAGGGTATCATGCGATTTGGGCCGAAAGGAATGCCTAGCCTTAGATATATCAGACCATATAAGATTATTTGAAACATTAGCAAGGTGGCATACAAGATTGATTTGCCTTCAGAATTGGGAGTAATCCCTCCACTATTTTGTGTTGATATGTTGCATAAGTGTATTGGAAATCACTCATGTATTACTCATATTGAGAATATCCATATCGGTGAAGACTTATTTTATTATGAAGTACTAGTAGCTGTTTAGGCCGACAAGTAAGAAAGCTTCAAAATAAAGAAGTGACCTCCATGAAAGTGTTGTGGTTGAATAACAATATTTATGAAATAACTTGATAAGAAGAAGAGGAAATCATAAAGAATCACCCAAAGGTATTTACAACCTAAGGTGAGTCACATTCCAAGCTGCCAGTTATCTTTTTACAGTAACTTCAATTTTAAACAATTTGGAAGTTTAACTTGAATGTTTCATCGTGGGATAGATATACGGAGTTTAGTAATTGGAGTTTTGGAAAGTTGATATATGGTTTGTAAGGGTAATAGTATACCCCAAAAAGACATTTTTGGTAGAAGGTAATGCAACCAAGGAGCTGTATTGATACATATGCAGACAAATGTTCTTAAGGGGGGAGGGAGACTGTGAGACCCTGTGTTTCTTATCTTCCATAATATATATATATGTTGGCATATCATATAGGACATATATGATTTTGGATAGAACCTAAGGATAGTAAGGCATCTAATAAGTGGTAATGTCAAGGACCTAAAGTATTAAGCCAAAGGAATACCCTAAATACACATACGAGATTAAAGAAATGGGCCGAGTGGCACTCACCATTTTTGGAAGGTTTAAATTATGTTTCACTTTTCGTATGGGTCTAAAAGTGTATAATTTTCTAATAATGGATTCTTAAAGGTTATTTTAATAGAACAAAGGTCATTCATTAAGTTTTGGAATCAAGAATGTTGCAAGATAAAGTTTGGCCAAAGTGGCCATATGTTTCTTTAAAAGATCCTTCTTAAATTTGGGTCAAATGTATCAGGCCATATCTCCCAAACTATAAGGATTTAAAAGGTCAATCACCTATCACATTGATCATCTATGAGTCTAGTTTGCAACATAAAAAACCACGTGTCAAACTGATCTTAGAATAAAAAGCTGTAGTAGCTTTACTGTGACTGCCCGAGCAGGAAATCAAGTCATGGGCTAGGTCAGGTCAACCCACCCAGATGTTGGCTAATTTGAACTTTTCCATTTCATCCCAGACAACAAATAAACTGAAGATAAATTTCTCTCAAGGTACCTAGGTGATTTGGGTAAATTTTTGCATTTCTACTATTAAAATTTGTGCTTATGCCTAGAATTGCATGCCTTACACTTTGCGATTGTTTTCCGCTCCTATTAGCTGTTTTTGGGGCTATAAAAAAGTGGTGTTGTTGCTGGAAGTTCTTTGTTTGAAACTGGTGAGTTTAGGTAATAATCTTGTTCTCTTTTACGGTCATTTTAATGAAGTATTATGGATGTTTACTCGCATAAATACTATTTGGTGAATCTGGTCATTAATGCTAAATTCTGGTTGTTCAAAGTTGTCTTTGTGCTGCGTATATATAGTTGTTGTGAAGTTTAGGACATAAGGAAAAACTCTCATAAAGAAACTTTGGGAAATAAGACGTCCTTTGATAAGGTATGTTAAGGCTATGCTTCGTCCCTCCTTTTAGCACAGAATAGGGAAGCATACCAAAACATCAAATGCGAAATCTTATTATTCTGTTGCTAGAAAGACCTTTTGTGAAAGGCGTTGGGATTGCACCTAAGTTATTTTCATGACGGTATTACGTTGAAATTCCATTCGTTTACTTAAACTGCACATTTAATATCTATATATTATTTTGTCGATTTTCCTGGCTACCTATCCATATGTTCGAGGTGTTTCTCTTCTTGGTGTTGTGTTATTAAAATAAATATTGATTACAAGCAAAATATAGTATTCATAATCTTCCCTTCTTCCATACAAAAAATATAATTGAAGCCCTTAACAAGTAATGCATTGATTTCAAATAATCTCCAATATAATGCTCCTATTTAAACTACTAAGGCACTTGATTCTTTTTAAGTACTTTCTTTTACTAATTGACATGGAACTAAGTAGAGGCTTTATACCTTTATGAACATTTTCAGTGTTAAGGCCTCATTCTAAATGTTGTATTGAGTTGTAAAACCTATTCAAAAGAAATGTAAGATCCCAAGAGTCATGTCTATATGCTATGACAATGTTTATGATGTTATGAGGACAAGTGTACTGATAAGCCAAGATAGGCTAAATTTCTGCTATGGCCTAGTATGTAGATTCAATAGTGATATCATACATTCACATTATGCATAGACTTCGAGCTATAATCAGAAGTATGGGGCCTATTTGCCCAAATGATTATATATATGTATATGATAAGATGGCCACTACTTGGCAAATATGATGCTGATTAGCTTTTAGAAATAGCCACCACTGCTAGCATTTGGTTGGGTATGTCTTCCATTTGCATCTATATATATGTATTCACGACATGCGATACTCGAGCATTCCATGCATATTTGATCAGTAGGAGGTTGATTATTGGCCATTAAGGTTGCTTGTGTTGTGGTTACAGGTAGTATTCCTATTAC
>JAABOM020066751.1:0-39951 GCA_011800125.2 Solanum clarkiae | reverse complement strand
GCTTTCCTTCACCAGTTTGTCAGTATACTGTTGTGGTGGTGTTGTTTTCAATCACAGTTGTTTTATGAGTCATTTGGCTTTTGTTTTTCCAGTTAAGGATCGGGAAATAAATATTATATCATCCCCTTGATTTTGTTTGATCGAGTTGTTACAATCTTCCCTTCAAAGAGGTGTCTAACAGTTATGTCTTAGTAATAATTCAATTGCCCGATCAAAATAGCTTTGGGTATTTGAAGCATTTGTGTTGCTTTTATTATGCATTGGAATTAACTGGCTGGTTTTTTCTCTGTATGAGATCCATTATTATCCTGTTATATTTTCGATACTATTTTGAGCCTTCACTAATCCTTTATTTTCTTTCTTTGCATGAGCAATGCCTTGAGCCCATCGGGCTCTTCTTTCTTTTGCATTTCCCTGGGCCATGGAGGCCTAAACTTCATTCTCTTCGAGTCAACCCGTACTCTCTCGGCTTTGGAGAACAGTCATGCAGCAGCACAAGGAGAAGGAAGCGGTTGTACAAATCCCGGGAAGCAAGGATAAAAGCCCCGAAGTGGCAACAAAGATTTAAATGGGACAAAGGCCCAGAATTGACAACTCCCTTCTTTTAATTTTTTATATTTGTATTTGTTTGAATGCTAACATTTTATTCTATTGGTCTCAATCTAATTAAATTCCCCGATATGTCGAACATTTATGTTATTTTGTCTTTCTTTCATTTTTTTAAAAAAGAGAGTTTTGTATAAAAATAATTAATAAGAAAAAAATAAAAAATAAAACCAAAACAAAATATGATTAGTCAATTTTCAAGATGAGTCAATTCTTTTTTTCGAAGTGAATCAATTTCAAAAAAAAAAAAATCAATCAATCTTTATTTTTCAAGTCAAATTAAAAGTTAGTCAAACAATTTAATCGCCCGATAACTGCATTTAGCAGACATTTCGAGTGCGTAAAACCTTCTCGAAGTGGAAATGTGAACTCGAACCTTATCTTTGGATTTTAAAAGATTTTTCTGTTAGATCTTTTAAAATATTTAATGGTTTCCTAATTATCCGTAAAATTAGGTGGCGACTCTGTTTTTCTTTTCAAAAATTTCAAAATTGGTTTTCATCTAAATTTAATTGAGGTTTAAACTAAAATTTTGAATTTTTTTCTCAAAAAGTCATTTTTCGGCATAACAATGGGTCTAAGTCTTCTTTGTTTGATGAGGACCAAAATAGGATCTAGACTCCTCCTTGCATGAATTGAAGGCCTTGGTGAAAGAGGACAAAGTAGAGGTTTTCTCCCGAGGGGGAGATGGTGCTCTTAGATACCAAGGTAGGTTGTGTGTGCCTTGTGTTGATGATTTAAGGGAGAAAATGCTTGATGAGACCCATAATTCTTCTTTTTCTATCCATCCCGGTTTCACCAAAATGTATAGAGACTTGAGGGATGTGTATTGGTGGGGAAGCATGAAGAGGGACATTGCCAAATTTGTGTCCGGGTGCCATAGTTGTCAACAAGTCAAAGCCAAGCATCAAAGACTGGGTGGCCTAACCCAAGACATAGTGATTCCCACTTGAAAGTGGGAGGTGATTAATATAAATTTTGTGGTTGGGTTGTCTAAGACTAGAAAGGGTTTTGATTCCATTTGGGTGGTGGTTGATAGGATGACGAAATCGGCCCACTTTCTACCGATTAAGACCACCTATGGGCCTGAAGAGTAGGCAAGGTTGTACATCCACGAGTTAGTGAGGTTACATAGGGTTCCTTTGTCTATCATATCAGATCGTGGTGGATAATTCATTCACACTTTTGGAGGTCTTTTCAAAGGGGTCTTGGTACCAAAGTTCACCTTAGTACAACTTTTCACCCTCAAATGGATGGCCAAGCCGAAAGAACCATTCCAACACTTGACGACATGCTAAGGGCTTGTGTATTGGGATTGAGTGGTAGTTGGGATGACCATCTTCCTTTGATTTAGTTTCCCTACAACAATAGCTATCACTCTAGTATCGGTATGGCTCCTTTTGAGGCTCTTTATGAGAGACGTTATAGATCACTGGTTGGTTGGTTTTATGTTGGAGAGGTGACTTATTTGGGATCGGATCTGGTTATGGAGGCTCTTGAGAAGGTTAACATGATTAGGGAAATGTTGAGAATAGCCCAAAGTCATAAAAAATCTTATGCCGATGTAAGAAGAAGAGCCCTTGAATTCAAAGTGGGTGATTGGGTTTATTTGAAAGTTCCTCCAATGAAAGGTGTGATCCGTTTTGGTAAAAAGGGAAAGTTGAGTCCAAGATATCTTGGTCCTTATGAGGTCTTGAAAAGGGTTGGCAAGGTAGCTTGTGAATTGAAGTTGCCTAGTGAAATGAATTTGGTTCACCAGATGTTCCATGTCTCAATGTTGAGAAAATGTGTTGGTGACCCTAATGCTATTGTGCCTCTTGATGTTGTGGATGTTGTTAAGGATAACTTGACCTACAAGGAGGTTCTTGTTCAGATCCTAGATAGACAAGTGAAGAGATTGAGGAATAAGGAGGTGACATCTGTTAAGGTCCTTTGGAGGAACCAACAAATCGAAAGTGCTGCTTGGGAGGCCAAAGAGGACATTCAAACACAATATCCTTATCTTTTCCACTACACTGAAGCCTAAGGTACTAATTCTAAGTCCCCTATGTGATTTCAAGTCTTACGTTTCAGTCCCTATGTCATGCATATACATCCATGTTTAAGTTGGCAAGTTTATGATGATTTTACATTTACACTTTGATTTTGAAAATGATATTTTAAATGTAATGTTGCACTTTAGTTGGGGCTAGTTTGTTTATGATTATTCTTGTGTTGTACGTCTCTTTCACAGTCAGGGATGAATGTTCCCAAGAGGGAAATATTGAAATGACCCTGAAAAATGCCCGAAATGTGACTCGAAATGCCTGGAGTTTTAAATTCTATTTATCTCAAAATCCATTTGTTATTTCGAAAATCCAACTTCATATTCTTGTTTAGGGGGTCCAAATTAGGGGAAAAAGGGTCTATCCCCAATTTTTGACCAACCGTAGCAAAATTTGATTTTTTTGAAATTTCAATTTCAGGCGGTCTGCGACAGCTTCGCGGAACGCTTCTATCGCAAAGCAGTGTTAATTTTGCCCAGTTATGTTATCTTGGTCCAAGACTTTTAAATCTTTGGCCTAAGTGTTCCCATGTTTTTACCTATACTTAGTCATATTTCACACTCATATCATCCTAAACATTTCTTAATACTCATTCAAACACTTAGTCATATTTTCACACCCCAAACTCAAGTCCCAAACCCTCATCCATTGCTAAGGTTCTACTTCAAGGTTCTTCTTCAAGCTTCAAGTCTCCATCTCCAATCTTCACCAAGTTTATCTCCAAGCTAAGGTATGTAGGTTCTAGCCATTGGCTTCTTCCACCCATGGTGCTCTAATCTCCTTTTTACTCAATTTGCATGATTTAAAGTTAATTTTACATGTGATCTTGTATATTAAGAAATTTACTGCACAATAATTTGAGTTCATGAAAGATGATTGTTTTAGCATGTTTTGAGCTCTAATCTTGGATCTAATGTTGGGTTTGATGAGGGGTTTTGATGTGGATGACTTGGGGGTATTGCAAGGTGTTGATTGATAGTTTTACAACGGATTTTCTTGCATCATTTTATCTCTAAATTGCATGGTCTTTTACCCCCATTTCATACCTACCAAGTGTTTGATAAAACGTTTGGCTAGGGTTTTTTGTGGAATTGAAGGTCCAAAGCATGATATATGATATGAATGACTAAATGATGATGAAATGAGCTTATGTATACGATAATTTTTATATAAAGTTTTGCATTAGACCATGCCCAACCTGGGGGGACAAAGGACCCAGATAACCGAGGTGCGGGTTTGTACTCATCAACCGAGGTGGGAGTTTGTACTCATCAACCAAGGTGGGGGTTTGTACTCAGCAAATCATGTGAGGGGTTTGTACATCGCCACCAGGGTGATAAGGTATGATTATCATCAACCATGTGAGGGGTTTGTACCACACCACCAGGGTGATGGGGTGAGATCATCATCAACCGACCAAGGGATTCATACTTTGGAAATCTAGTTAGTCTATCTTTACAAATGACATCCTATATGAGTATGAGTTACTTGAGCATGACTTACTTAAGCATTGATCCTACATGTCATATTGTTATATTATATCTATTGCTTAACATTATACATTTCGATTATGGTGTCGATCTGTTGTTGCTTTGCATTTACTTAGTACATTCAAATGTACTAACACATACTCTATGCCTACAAGATGTCACCATATAGGAACCAATGCCCAAGTTGATCATCCTTCTCCTCTACGTGGCTAGTTTGACACTACTTAAGGGATTTGGTGAGTCCTCCATTTTGGGGACCTTAGTCTATGTTGCTCCTATTATGTATTAAGACATTCTTCTTTATTGTCTATTTAACTATGAGGGTAAGCCCAGTTATTTTGTCTTGTCCCCTACTCTTATCTATGTTTTAGAGGTGTTTGTTGGACATGTTATGTATCTATGTTAAGATCCTTGACTCTATGGTTCTTGATGTCTATTATATGAGCTTGTCTCTTCTCTCTTGCTTTTGACATTGTACAAGCTTTCCCTTAGCCCGGGTTTCCCCATTCTTTTATCTTTGATGCTTGATTTATTGCTTCCGCGACCAAGGATGTGTAATGATGCTTTATGAGGCTTGCTTGGAGCCCTTCGGGTTTCCCCTTGTGTCACGTCACGTCTAGGCCCTAGGCTTGGGTCGTGACAGGGACCAAGCCCCTCATGCTTCTACACCACCATCTCAAGTGAGATATTTCATGAGGGTGAATCCCCCCGAATTTCATGGGTCAAACTTGAGTGAGGACCCTCAAGAGTTCGTTGATGAAGTCTACAAGATTTTGGCTATCATAGGTGTGAGCTCGGAGGATGAGGCGGAGTTGGCGGCCTACCAATTCAAAAGGGTAGAAAAAATATGGTACTACTAATGGAAAGAGGAGAAAGGAGTCAACGATATGGTTCTATGGGAAGAGTTCATGGTGGCCTTTCTTAGTTGGTTCTTCCGTCTTGAGCTTAGGGAAGCTAAGTTGGTGGAATTTATGAATTTGAGGTAAGGGTCTATGAGTGTGAGGGAGTATGCCCTCAAGTTCAACTAACTTTCAAAGTATGCTCCATATTTGGTGACCAACTCAAGATCTAGGATGAACAAGTTCGCGATGAGTGTGACAGACTTAGTGAGTGAAGAATGTCAGTCCACTATATTAATTGGTGACATGGACTTGTCCCGTTTGATGATCTATGCCGAACAAATGGAAAAGGAGAAATTAAGGAAGAGAAAGGGTTATGAGGACAAGATGGCCCATTTTGAGGGTAATTTCCAAAAGGGTGGCCGGTTCCATTGAGGCCAAGGGTCTACTCATACATTTAATAAGAGGATTGCAAATGATTTTCCGAGGGCCCAAGGTGTTAGGGGTGTGTTTCTTAATGGTAGGTGTCCAAAATGTAGTAGGGGTCATAGTGATCCATGCTTAAAGGATACTAATGCATGTTATAGTTGTGGGAAAGTTGGGAATTAGTTGGTGGATTACCCTCGAAATCACAACAAGAGAGAGGAGGTGTGACGATAAGGTACCAATGTGGTTCCTTTGTGGAGAGGCGGCTGACAAGATGGTTCCCCAAGGGACAATCAGTTTTATGCTTTGCAAGGGAGGAAAGGGGTTGATAAGGTCCCTGGTGTTGTTACCGGTATGTTGAAAACCTTTGACTTTGATGTGTATGCATTGATTGATCCAGTGCCACTCTTTCTTTTGTTACTCTCTTTGTTGCCAAAAAGTTCCATGGTGAGACCGAATTGTTATGTGAGTCATATGCGGTTTCTACTCCTATTGGTGCATCTATTTTTACTAGGAAATTCTGTAGAAATTGTCCCATTTGCATCTTGCATAAAATATTTTCTTATGAACTTGTTGAGTTGGACATGGTCGATTTTGATGTTATTCTTGGGATGGATTGCTTGCATGCATACTATGCTTCTGTTGATTGTAGAACCTGCAGGGTCAAATTCTACTTCCCAAAAGAACCCGTCCTTGAGTGGGAGAGTCATGATGTAGTGGTCAAGGGTAGATTTATCTCTTGCATTAAAGCCCGTAAGTTGATCTCTAAGGGTAATTTATCATCTTGTGAGGGTTAGGGACGTGGAGTCCAAAGTCCTTCCAATAGAGTTGGTTCTGGTTGTAAATGAGTTTTTTGATATCTTTCCAAATGGCCTTCCCAGTGTTCCTCCCGAAATGGAAATAGAGCTTTGTATAGACATCCTCTCCCATACTTAACCCATCTCTATTCCCCCTTACCGTATGGCATCTACAGAGTTAAAGGGGTTGAAGGAACAATTGAGGGATTTGTTAGAGAAAGGTTTCATTAGGCCTAGCCATTCATCTTGGGGTGCTCCAGTGTTGTTTGTGAAGAAGAAGGATGGGTCTCTTAGAATGTGTATTGACTACCGACAACTTAATAGTGTCACCATCAAGAATATGTATCTTCTTCCAAGGATTGATTATTTGTTTGAACAATTGCAAGGGGTTAGGCATTTCTCTAAGATTGATCTTTGGTCCAGGTATCATCAAGTGAAGGTAAGGGAGTGTGATATACCTAAGATGGCCTTTCGGACTAGGTATGGACATTATGAGTTTGTTGTGATGTCATTTGGGTTGACCAATGCACCGACCATCTTTATGAACCTAATGAATAGGGTCTTTAGATCCAACCTTGATTCATTTGTTGTGGTATTCATTGATGATATTTTGATCTATTCATATAGTGAGTAGAAGCATATGGGTCATTTGAGGGTTTTGTTACAAAGATTGAGGGAAGAGAAGTTATATGTAAAACAAGAAAAATGTGAATTTTGGTTGAAGGATGTTGTCTTCCTAGGTCATGTGTTTCGGGAGATGGCATTAATGTGGATCCTAAGAAGATGGATTGAAATGACCTCGAAAAGTGCCCAAAAGTGTACCTCAGAATGCCCAGAATTTTAAATTTCATATATCTCAAAATCCGTTTGTTATTTTAAAAGTCCGACTTCATATTCTTGTTCAGGGAATTAAAATTAGGGGTAAAAGGGTCTAACCTCGATTTTAGAGCAAACGATTAGCAATTTCAATTTTCATAATTTTCAATTTTCAGAGATGATATGCAATAGCACCGTGACACGCAGCTGTCACAGACATGTCTTAATTTGGCCTTCACAACAGGTCCACATCGCAGACTTGTGTATTTCGCTGCCAGTGATTTCTATCTTGGTCCAAGGCTTTGGGGTCTTGGGCCTAAGTGTTCCCTAACGTGTTTTTACCTATACATAGCCTTATTTCACCCTTATATCATCCTAAACATTTACCAATACTCTCCAAAACACTTAGCCATATTTTCACTTCAAAATTCAAGACTCAAAATCCTCATCCGTAATTAACGATTCTCTTCAATCTTCAAACCTCCATTCTCAAACTTCATCAATAACTTCCCCAAAGCTAAGGTATGTGGAGTTGAACCATGGGGTCCTTTTGCCCATGGTGCCTAAGCCTCCTTTTTGCTAATATTGCATGATTTAAAGTTGATTTTACATGTGGGTCTAGTATATTAAGAAATTTACTGCACAATAATTTTAGTTCATGAAAGTATGATTATTTTAGCATGTTTTGAGCTCTAAATCTTGGATCTATTGTTGGATTTGATGAGAGGTTTTGATGTGATTGTCTTTGGGGTGTTGCAAGGTGTTGATTAATGGTTTTACTATAGATTTTCTTTCATGATTTCATCTCTAAATTGCATGGTCTTTTACCCCCACTACACACCCCAAGGTGTTTGATAAAATGTCCGATTATGGTTTCTTGAGGAAATGAAAGTCAAAAGTATGAGATATGATATGAATGATATTTTGATGATGAAATGAGCTTATGTATAAGATTATTCCTATATGAAGTGTTGCACTAGAGCATATGAGAAATCCTATATAAAGTGTAGAATCGACCATGCCCAATCCGAGGGAGGGGGGTTTGAGCACTCGGACAACCTAGTGAAGGGGTTTTACTTCTCCACCTGGTGATAGGGCGTCATCATCACTAACTTAGATGGGGGTTTGTACTCGTCTACCCAGGGAAGGGTTTGTACTTCTCCATTATGGTGATGTGGTGGCATTATCACCAACCTAGATGAGGGTTAGTACTCATCAACCTAAGTGATAGCGTAGCAACATCACCAACCTACTAAGGGTTTCGTATTTTGGAAATTTAGTTTGGTCTCTTCTACACATATGATATCCTATAGGAGCATGGATTACTTAAGCATGTTTTACTTATGCATTGTTCATACATGCCATCTTGCTTTAATATGCCCATTGCCTATTGCTATGCATTTTGATTATGATTTCTATCTATAGTTGTATTCACACCACGTACTTAGTACATTTAAACGTAGTAACACATACTCTTGCCTACATGATAGCACCATGTAGGAACTGGTGCTCAATTTGACCATCCTCCCCCTCCACTTGGCTTGTCGGTGCTATTCCAAGCTTGTTGGTGAGTCCTCCATTTCGGGGACCTTAGTCTATGATTGCTGGTATCCTATATTGAAACACTTTCTTATGTTCTATTTTGACTATGAGGGTGATCCAGTTACTTTGTCCTGTCCCTGCTCTATATATGTATTTATAAGTGTTTATTAGATAATTTGTGAGATTATGATCTGAGCCATGACTCATTGTCTTTGATGTTGATGTTTTGGCAGGCTATCCCTTAGCCCCTTTGTCCCTTATGCTTGTTTTATGTATTTTACATGCTTTCACGACTAAGGATGTGTAATGATATGCTATGAAGCTTGTTTGGGGTTCCTTCGAATTCGCCATTCGTCGGTCACGTCTAGGCCCTGGGATTGGGTCGTGACAAAGGTGGTATCAGAGTAGTAAGTTATTCGATCCTCGGCATCCAACATAAAGCATCAATTAGAGTGTTATTCATGGTTGTGAAGCGTGCCATAACTATGAATAAGAGGCTTTGAGGCGTTCTAGGGAATGTTTCACTTCTTCATGATCTATGTCATGTAATGGAGTTAGCTCCCCTAAGACTTATTGCTAATCCCTAATCGTTATATTTCAGGATATGTCTCTAGTTACTTAGGATGGTGTTATGACGAATAAGGAGGTTCGCCATCCTCTAAGGGTATTGGAAAAAATGGTGACAATGTTGGTAACACACCTCGATCAATAAGTGAGTGCCCCTGAGACTTCTAATGGTAAGAGGAGGTGTAGTGCGGTCAAGAGGGACCATGTTGGGGGTAAGTTCCAAATGTAGAGAAGGTGGGGGTAGTGTGGTGCCTTATGCTAGGTGCCAAGATATGGTAGGTGCCATAATGACCCATGTTTGAGAGGTACAATTGCTTGTTATGATTGTGGAGAGGAAGGCCATAAGATGATAGATTGCCCTCGTAAACGCAATAAGGGTAAAGGATGTGATAGTAGAATGACTAATCCCAAGTGCCCTACGTGTAGGAAGAACCATGATGGCCCATCTCGGAGGCATTCTAGTGCTTGTTTTGGATTTAGTGAGGTGGGATCCAAGCTAGTTGATTGTCCATATGCTCAAAGGAGGTGTAAGAGTGGTCAACCTTTAGCTCGAGGTAGTCATAATGATCAAGAGGCTCAAGGAGGGGATGAGGCGCCCGATGTTGCTACCGGTAAGTTGAAATTTCCCTTGACTTTGATATGTTTTCATTGATGGGCCGGTGTGCTACTATTTCTTTCATTACTCTTTTGGTCGCTAGTGGGTTTCATGTATGCCCCGAACCATTTTGTCTATCTCATTGGTGAGTCTATGGTTGTTTGGAAGTTCATAGGTGTTGTTCCGTGTTCTTATTACATTAGGTCTTGCCTTGGGACTTGCCGGGTTAGTTTGGTAGATTTTGATGCTATGATTGAGATGGATTATTTGTATTAGTATTGAGTCCTCATCGAATATAGGGCCCGTAGAGTCATAACCCGATTCCATATTAAATTCGTCCTTGAGTGAGGACTTGTAAGGTGGATATGAAGAGGTAAGTTTGTTCTTTGTCTTAAGGTATAATTGATCTCCAAGGGTTGCCTCCATGTTCTTATTGCATAGGGTTTTGTCTTGTGATTTTTGTTGAGCTTATATATTGCTTGGAGGTCTTAAGGTGGTTCAGTGACTTGCATATTGTGTCTGCTCTAATTGTAGAACCCATAAGGTTGTAATATGATGGTTAAGAATGGTTGATCTATTTGGTCAACTACAATGGGTTAGTCACTTCTCTAGGCTTGATCTTTGGTTCGAGTTTTGTTCCCGAGTAATGATAAGGATAGGTGATATCTCTACGTGTCTTTTCGAATTAGGAGTGAGACTTCTGAGTATGTTGGAATTGTTTGGTTGGCTTATGCACTAGCTATGTTTATGGGTTACATGAATAGGGTCTTTAGTCCCTACCTTGTTGTGTTGTGGTGTTCTCTAGTGATGAAGTATTGATTTAATTAGTGCTTATGAACTGCTCGTGGGTAATGTTCCAAAATTTGGGGTAAGAGAAGTTGTATGCTAAGTATGTGAAGTGTGAAATGTGGTTAGAGGAGGTTACCCCTGGGTTATGTGGCGTCAGAGGATGGTATTAAAATTGATCTTAAAGAGACACATGTGAATAGAAATTGGCCTAGACCTTTGACTCCCTTAGATATTAGGAGTTTCTTGGGCTTAGCGGGTTACCACCGGAAGGTTTAGAATGGTTTGTTGTGTGTTGTGATATTGCCCGGATTGGTTTGGGTTATGTGTTGATGCAAGATGGTTAGGTGGACGTCTATGCTTTTAGGTAATTTGAAATGCATGAGAAGGATTATCTTATCTTTGACCTTGAGTTGGCCGCCGGGGCTTTTTCTTTGAAAAATTAGACGTCATTAGTCTATGGGGGTGCATGTTAGTGTGGCTACTGTTCACTAAAGTTTCTAATATGTGTTCACCCAAAGGGATCTTATCTTGAGACAAAGGAGGTGATCAGGACTCCTTAAGGAGTATCATATGGGTGTGCATTATCATCCTGATCAGACTAATGTTTTGGTAGGTTCTAGAGTAAGGTGTCTATGGGTAGCTTAGCTCATTTTGATAGTGGTGATAAAGAGGTAAATAGGGAGGTGCATCGATTGGCTAGAATAGGGGTTAGGTTGGAAGTGGTTGGTAATGGTGGTGTTACTGTTGTTGATGGTTCTAAATCTTCATTGGATGATGAGGTAGGGATGGAGCAAGATCTTGATCCCTCCTTGTTAGAATAGAAGTCCTTGATGAAAGAAGGCAAGCTGGAGGTTTCTCTCAAAGGGGAGATGGCGCCCTTAGGTACCAAGGTAGGTTGTGTGTACCTTGTGTTGATGACTTGATAGAGAAGTTTCTTGATGAGGATCATAACTCTTCTTATTATATTTACCCAGTCCCACCAAAATGTGTAGTGATTTAAGAGATGTGTATTGGTAGGGATGCATGAAGAAGGGCATTGCCAAATATGTTTTTAGTTGTCATAGTTGTCAACAAGTTAAAGCCGAGTATCTAAGGCCGAGTGGCTAACCCAAGACATATAGAATCCTACTTGAGAGTGAAAGGTGATTAACATGGGTTTTATGGTTGGATTGCCCAAGACTAGGAAGGATTTTGATTCTATTTGGGGTGTGGTTGATAGGATGACGAAATTGGTTCATTTTCTACTGGTTAAGAGTACTTATGGTGCCGAAGAGTATGGTAAATTGTATATTCATGAGTTGGTGAGATTACGTGAGGACATGCTTAGTGCTTGTGTATTGAAATTCAAGAGTAGTTGGGATAATTACCTTCCATTGATTGAGTTTGTGGTTTTTGAGTCCTTGTAGAATGAGGAGGGAGGTTGGTAAGGTTGCTTAAGGATTAGCATTACCAAGCATTATGTTTATGGTTTGTCCGATTTTTCATGCTTCTAGGTTGAAGGGATGTATTGGTGACTTTAGTGCTATAGAACCCGTTAAGATTGTGGATGATGTGGAGGATAAGTTAGCTTAGGAGAAGGTCCCAGTGGAGGTATAGGATGGATGAATGGGAAAGTTGATTAATAAGAATGTGGTGTTCATCGAGGCCCTTTGGAAGAGTCGTCTATTCATATGTGTCTCTCGGGGAGCTGGTCTGGGCATGAAGAAGCATTATCCATATCTCTTTCATTTTATTCAAGCTTATGATATCATGTCTAATCCTTTTGGTGATTTTATATCTCATGTTCCATCCCTGAGTCATTGCATGCATTAATGTTTACATTGAAAGGGTTCATAGTGATTTTACACTTATATTGAGATTTTTTTGAAATGATGTTTAAATGTATTGTTGAATTCTTGTGTAGGCTGGAATTATCTTATTTATGTCTTTTGTGTGCGTTCTTTTACATTCCGAAACGAATGTTCCCAAGGGAGAGATATTGAAACAACCCCAAAAGTGCTCGAAAATGTACCTAGCAAGTTCCTGGAATCATGATTTCCATATATCTAAAAATCTTTGCATTATTTCAAAAATCCGAATTCATATTCTTGTTCGGGGGGTCAAATTTAGGGTGTAAAGGGGTCTAACCTGAATTTTAGAGAAACCGCATCGAAATTTGAAAATCGCAAAATGCGATTTCTAGAGGCAAATTTGCGTCACTGGCGCAACACGCCTGTGCATAAAAAATGGCCAGTTTTTATTTTTGGTCAAAGAGTTTTAAGTCTTGGGCCTAAGTGTTCCCATACGTGAAACTACTTAGCCTTATTTCACCCTCATATCAGCCAAAACATTCCCCAATTCTCATTCAAACACTTAACCAACATTTTACGCCTAAACTCAAGTCTCAAAACCCTCTCCGGATCTAAGGAATTCCTCTCAAGCTTCAAGTCTCCATCTCCAATCTTCATCAAGTTCATCTCTAAAGCTAAGGTATGTGGTTTCATTGGTTCCTTTCACCTATGATTCCCAAGCTTCCTTTTACTCTAAATTCCACAATTTAAAGTTGATTTACAATTGGGTCTATCTTATAATGAAAATCACTGCACACTATGTTGAACCTCATGAAATTGTGACTATTTTTCTATGTTTTAAGGTATAAAACCAAGGTATAGTGTAAGATTTGATGAAGGTTTTGATGTAAATTGCTTGAGGGTGTTAACAAGTACCTATTAAGGGTTGTACATTGAATTTTCTAGCGTGAATTCACTCTTGAATTGCATGATTTTACACTAACACTGCACACCCTCTAAGTGTTTGATAAAATGTCTGATTATGGTTTCTTAAGGAATTAAAGGTCCAATGCAAATCTTAAGAGTTGAATGACTGCATGGTGATGATATGATGAAATGATGATGAAATGAATGAATGTATATGGTGCTCTCTATATAGTGTTGGAATGTGACTATGCCCTACTCGGGGGTTGTGTGCCGGGTAACCTTGTTAGGGGTTTGTACCCATCAACCTATCAGGGCGTTTGTACTTCGGCACCAAGGGTGGTAGGGTGAGACGATCTAATAACTTTGTTGGGGGTTTGTACCCATCAACATATTGAGGGGTTTGTTCTTCAGCACCAAGGGTGGTAGGGTATGACGATACACCAACCTATTGAAGGGGTTTGTACCTCAATCACCAAGGGTGGTAGGGTGCGACGATCCACCAACCTATTGAATTGGTTCGTACCTCAATCACTAAGAGTGGTAGGGTGTGACAATCCACTAATAGTTAATGGTCTCTTCTTACACATATGTTATTTCCTACGTAAGCATGTTTTACTGAAGCACTAATCATGCATGTCATACAGTTATTATGCTAGCTATTGTCTATTTTTATGCATTTCTACTATGGTGCCTATCTCTTGTTGCATTGCCTCCTACATACTTAGTACATTCAAACATATTAATGCATACTCTATGCCTACATGATATCACTATGTAGGGACCGAAGGTCCGATTAGTTCTCGTTGTGGCTATACGGGTTGTTCAAGAAATCTTATGGTGAGTCCTCAAGTCCGGGGACAATATCTATCTTCTCTCAAGCTTATGTTTAGAATATGTTTTGTATGTTTGGATTATCTATTATCATTTTTATGAGGGTGAACCAGGTTGTTTGTCTTGGCCCCCACTCTTATCTATGTAGTAGAGGTGTTGTTGGACAAGATATGTATCTATGCTATGAGGTTTAACTCTCTCTTGCCTCTTGTTGCTTATGATATGAAATATGTTCCCCTTAGTCCCAATACCCCTTGTTTATGCTTATTTCTTATTGTCAATCTAATTACTTCCGCGAGCAAGGATGTGTAGTGACATGCTATGAGGCTTGTTTGGGGTTCGTTCAGGTTCCTCATTCGCCAGTAATATTAAGGCCCTAGGATTGGGTCATGACAACACTAAGGATAAGAATCAAAAGCAAAAGAGATGTCAAGATGAGATGAATGAAAAGGGAACTAAAAGAACCTTTGTTCTTGAAAAAGAACTTGTAGAGTTTAAATAAGGATGAGTTACTTCGACCATATACGATCATACCCAGCCTTTACCCTACATTACATCCATAACAAAGTTTTTTGGGATCCTAGTCTGAAAGAAAGTGAGGTGAACCTCGATTGAGAAAAAAGGCAAACCTATGAGGTAAAGCTTACTCTCTATTTCTCGTTTGGCTAAGCGAGCATTCAAGATATCCTCTATGAATCAATGGCATAATCTTGAGTATTGAGGATCTTCTTTTGTGTGAGGGTAAATGGTGATGTTTTTGGACAGTGATTGGCAACTGCATGAGCAATTTTAAGCAAAGCTATGTTTTGGTTACTCCTCAGTCATCTTTCCAGGCTTCAAGGTCATGTAAGTGGTTTGGGGAAGTTCAAGATAGGAAGAAAAATGTAAAAATGTATGTGTTTCTCTCTGTGGCCCCATTTTCAAGCTATGACTTGGATAGATAATGTTTGATTTGCTTGGGGGGAAAGAAAATTCTTAAGGTGGGGGTGTTGATGAGTACATATTTTGGGCTCATTTTGGGGTTCAAGTGCAAAGAAATATTTTCCTTAGTGTGCTAATAATTCTAATTGCTAACAAATATGCATATACCATGACAAGAAATGGAGGTAAAAGTGTTCCAAAGAGCAAGTCTTGGTGGAATCTTGAAAAGTGAGCAAAAGTGCTGAAAGGTTATGAAAAGTGGTGTTGCCAACATCCTTGGTGATCTGTCGAACGCTCAAAGAGATAGCCTAACTATACAACAACCAAGGTTTTAGGTCAAGTTAAGAGTATATTGAGGATCGATGTCACAAAGCATACTCGTTGATATGCTAAAGCACACAAGAATCACCTAAAGTTGCAGTAGTCCCAAAACACTGACAGAAAGTCGATAGGAAGAATATTTGGATGCATCACCGATGAATTAGATATGCGAAGCAAATAGTCATCGTCTAATGTTGCAGTGGAAGAAGCCTCAAAAGGATGCATAAGAAAGTAGTCAAGTGCACATTTGGCACATTGCCGAAGTGCTCGGCAATGGTCGACCTTGACCGCCAAATGACATTTTGCAACATTAACTTTCACAATTCTTGCATGGAGTATATATGCAATTTTAGAAAGGTCAATGTGCATCATATATTCATTCCAGAAAACTACACTATAGTAGTAGTACATAGAACCTTCTTCTTAGAGTACAAGGGAAGCTAGGATTTTGAAACTTTTGGGCATCAATAGCTTGTGATAATCACTGATTTATACTCAATCTTGTTATCCATGACTTGTGCTACTATGTATGATAATCAATTTTTAATTTCTAGCACATATGGCTAAAATCCCCATGTTGGGGATGTGCTTTTTATACGGGTCTTTAATTTACTCGTTGGGTTTGTGATGTCTTGACTTATCTGTAGTTGATTAGGTGAATTTATCTCCATTCCTAAGTTTAATGTATGAATTTCAAGGTTGCAAACTTGGGGTTTTGTTTTAGATCTCTGACTCTTTCGTATCTGAGATTATTAGAGTGTTGAATAGATTCAATGGCCAAAACACTTATGGAGTTTTAGTTGATATCGACATCTATAGATACAATGGCAAATGTAGTAGGTGTTTTGCTCAGCTTCTTAGGCCAAATGTATCTTCGATGATCCAATTGTGATAACTTATCTGACTCATGTGAAACACCCATATATCATAGGTGATTTGGGTTAGAAGCAACCTAGCCTATTCACTCAACATCAACTCATGTAGTCAAGCATCTAGACCCATTTGTTAGATTATTGCCCATATTTGCACATCTTGAAACAATCCCAAAAAGTGCCTTAAAATATGCCTCAAAATCGTAATTTTCATGTATCTCAAAATCCGTACGTGATATCGAAAATCCAACTTCGTATTCTTGTTTAGGGGGTCAAATTGAGTGGGGAATGGATCTAACTCCGATTTAAGAGTAACCGTAGCAAAATTTGAAAATCATAAAAATGGGATTTCGAGAGACGATATACGCCCCTGGAGGGACATGCCAAGGGCATGTTACAGTGTACTTGGTGCACTATTTTTCTTATCCGGTCCAAGGCTTTTGGTTCTTGGGCCTATGTGTTCCCATGCGTGAAAAAAACCTATATTTATCCTTATCTTACCCTCATATCATTCAAGACATTCCCAAATACTCTCTCAAACACTTAGACAATATTTCATCTCTGAATTTCATGTATCAAAACTCATCCGGATGTAAGGTTCTTAATCAAGCTTCAAGTCTCCATTTCTAATCCTGATCAAGGATTCTCCAAAGCTAAGGTATGCAGGTTTCTTTCATGGGTTCCTTTAATCCATGATGCCCAAGCTTCCTTTTACTTAATATTACATGTTTTAAAATTAATTTACTCATGGGTATTACTTATTATGAAAGTCACTGCACATTATGTTAGGGTTTCATGAAATTATGATTATTTTAGTATGTTTTGAGCTATGAATCTAAGGTTCATTATGAGATCTGATGAGGAGTTTTGATGTATATTGCTTGAAGGTGTTACCAAGTATCTATTGATGGTTTTACATTGAATTTTCTAGCATGAGTACATTCTTGAATTGCATGGTTTTACACTAGCACTACACACCTACCAAGTGTTTGATAAAATGTCCGATTCTGATTTCTTGAGGAATTGAAGGTCCAATTCATGTCTTATGGGTTGAATGACTATATGATGTTTAAAGGAATGCACGTATATTATATTTATATCTATGGTGTTGGGAATTGACCAAGCCTCACTCGAGGGGTTGTAGACCCAGGTAATCTTGTTAAGGGATTCGTACCTTGATCACCTCGCTGGGGAGGTGGTAGGCCCGTGCAACCTTTTCAAGGGGTTTTTACCTTGATAACCACGTTGGGGGGTTTTGAACTCCATTAACCAAGTTGGGGGGTTTGTACCATATCAACCTATTGAGGGGTTTGTGCCTCATTCGCCTCTCCCAGAGGGTGGTAGGACTTGGATATGCAATATTCATGGTCTCTCCTCACATATGTATTATGTTCTCTCTAAGCATGATTTTGCTTCAAGCATCATTCATACATGTCATATTACTATATGCTCATCCACTGCCTATGTTATGCATTTTGCTTATGGTGCTTACCACTTGTTGCATTGCATCTTATATACTTAGTACATTCAAACGTACTAACGCATACTCTATGGCTATATAATATCACTATGTAGGAACCGGAGCCCCATTAATCATCCTCCTCCACGTGGCTAGTACAATTTCTCTCAAGCCCTATAGTGAGTCCTCCATTTTGGGGACGATTTTTATGATCTCATACTATGTTCTAAGACTATCTTCTTTTATGTATATGTTTACTATGAGTGTGAGGCCGGTAGCTTATCTTGGCCCCTGCTAAGTTTCTAAGCTTTAGAGGTGTTGTTGGAAATATTTTGTATTAAGCTATGAGCTTTGACTCTCTCTTGATTCTGGATGTTTATGATATGAAAGTTGTCCCTTAGCCCCGTTTGCTGCTATTTACTATCTCTTGTTAATTTTTATTGCTTCCGCGCCAAGGATGTGTAATGACATATTAAGAGGATTGCTTGGGGTCCCTTTGGATTCCCCATGTGTTGTATCATGTCTAGGCCCTAGGTTAGGTCATGACAAACTTTGTATTAGAGCACTAGGTTATTATCTCCTTGGAGTCTAATACACTGCATCGATTAGAGTCTTCTTCATGGTTGTGTTGTGCATCACAACTATGAGAAAGACTCTATGTGAAGTTTCGGAAATGTTTCCCTTTTTCTTACTCTATCTCTTGCTATAGAAGTTAAGGTAAGGTCCCCCCCCAACATTGTGCTTTGCAATGCTAAATAATGCCTAACATTAGAGGAAGAAGAGCCCGCACTCTCGAAGGACAACAGGCTCATGGTGAGCTCTGGGATGCTCTCACTTTGCTTCTTCAAATTATGGCTAATCAAGCTAATCAAAGGGCCCAAGCCCCTCATGCTCCTACACCGGTATCTCGGGTGAGAGACTTTATGAGGATGAATCCCTCGAAATTCTATGGGTCAAAGGTGGATGAGGACCCTCAAGAGTTTATTGATGAGATCTACAAGGTTTTGGCTATCATTGGTGTTAGATCGGAAGAGAAGGAGGAGTTGGCATCTTACCAACTCAAGGGGTGGCACAAATATGGTTCAACCAATGGAAGGAGGAGAAGGGAAGAAACAATGGTGCTTTAGGAGGATTTCAAGGCATCTTTTCTTAATCAGTTCTTCCCTCTTGAGCTTAAGGAAGCCAAATTGGTAGAGTTTATGAATTTGAGACAAGGGTCTATGAGTGTGAGGGAGTATGTCCTTAAATTCACTCAACTTTCTAAATATGCTCCCCAATTGGTGGCCGACTCAAGGTATAGAATGAATAAATTTGTGATGTGTGTGTCTGATTTGGTGTGTTAAAAAATGTCGGTCTGTTATGTTAATTGGTGACATGGACTTGTCCCAGTTAGTGACCTATGCCGAACAAATGAAGGAGGAGAAATTGAGGAAGAGGAGGGGTCATAAGGCCAAGAGGGCCCGTTTTGAGGGAAATTTCCATTGTCGAAAGGGTGGCCAGTTCCATCAAGGCCAAGGGTCTTCCCATGCATTTAATAAGAGGGTTTCCAATGACTTTCCAAGGGCCCAAGGTGTCGGGGGTACGGTTCCTAAATGGTGGATGTCCAAAATGTGGTAGGGCTCATAGTGGCCCGTGCTTGAGGGATACTACTGCGTGTTATGGTTGTGAGGAAGTTGGGCATAGGGTGATAGATTGCCCCCAAAATTGCTACAAGGGAAAGGAGGTTCATCCACAAGGTACTAATGTGGTTCACTTAGGAAGTGGTGGTCAACAAGGTGGTGCCCCAAGGAACAATCAATTTTAAGCATTGCTTGGGAGGCAAAGGATTGATGAGGTGCCCAACATTGTTAATGGTATGTTAAAAGTCTTTGATTTTCATATGTCTGCATTGATCGATCCAGGTGCCACTCTTTCTTTTGTTACCCCCTTTGTTTCCAAAAGGTTTCATGTTGAGCGCGAATTGTTGTATGAGCCATATGAGGTATCTACTCCTATTGGTGCATATATTATTGCTAAAAAGGTATATAGAAATTGTCCCATTTGCATCTTGCAGAAAATATTGCCTTGTGATCTTGTTGAGTTGGATATGGTTGATTTTGATGCCATTCTTGGGATGGATTAGTTCCATGTGTACTATATCTCTATTGATTGTAGAACCCATAGGGTCAAATTTCAATTCCCAAATGAACTCGTTCTTGAATGGGAGAGTTATGATGTGGTAGTCAAAGGTAGATTCATCTATTGTATTAAAGGCCATAAGTTGATCTCTAAGGGGTGCCTTTATCATCTTGTGAGGGTTAGCGATGTGAAGTCTAAAGTTCCTTCTACAGAGTCGGTTTCGGTTGTAAATGAGTCCCTTGATATCCTTCCAAATGACCTTCCTGGTGTTCCTCCCAAAAGGGAAATAGATTTTGGTATAGACCTCCTCCCCGATACTCAACCCATTTCTATTCCCCCTTACCATATGGCCCCGAAAGAGTTAAACAAGTTGAAGGGAAAATTGAGGGACTTGTTGAGGAAGGGTTTCATTAGGCCTAGCCAATCACATTGGGGTGCACCGGTGTTATTTGTGAAGAAGAAAGATGGGTCACTTAGAATGTGTATTGATTACCGGCAACTTAATAGGGTCACCATCAAAAATATATATCCTATTCCAAGAATTGAGGAATTTTTTGACTAATTGCAAGAGGCTAGATACTTCTCTAAGATCAATCATCGATTCGGGTACCATAAAGTGAAGGTGAGGGAGTGTGATATTCCTATGACGACCTTCCGAACTATGTATGGGCAGTTTGAGTTTGGTATGATATCCTTTGGGTTGATCAATGCGCTGTCTATCTTCATGGATCTTATGAATAGGGATTTCAAATCATACCTTGATTCGTTTGTTGTGGTCTTCATTGATGATATTTTAATCTATTCATATAGTGAGGAGGAGCATATGAGTCATTTGAGGGTAGTGTTGCAAAGATTGAGGGAAGAGAAATTGTATGCTAAATATGAGAAGTGCGAATTTTGGTTAAAAGAAGTTGCCTTTCTAGGTCATGTGGTGTCGCGGGATAGTAATAAGGTGAATCCCATAAAGACGGATGTGATTAGAAATGGGCCTAGACCATTGAACACATAGGATATTAGGAGCTTCTTAGGCTTAGCGGGTTACTATCATAGGTTTGTGAATGGGTTCTCTTCTATTGCTTTTCCCATGACCAAGTTGACTCAAAAGAAAGTCAAATTTGCGTTGTCCGATGAGTGTAAAAGGAGTTTCCAAAAATTGAAAGATAAGCTTCTGTTCGCTCCTATATTGTCACTATCGAAAGGGCTAGAGGGATTCGTTGTGTACTATGATGCTTCCTGGGTTGGTTTGGGTTGTGTGTTGATGCAAAATGGGAAGGTGATAGTCTATGCTTCTAGACGACTCAAAGTGCATGAAAAGAATTATCCTACCCTTGATCTTGAGTTAGTCACTGTTGTATTTGCATTAAAGATTTGGCATCAAAATTTGTATGGGATGCATGTTGATGTGTTCACCAATTATAAGAGCCTCCAATATGTCTTCACGCAAGAGGATCTCAACTTGAGGCAAAGAACGTAGTTAGAACTTCTTAAGGATTATGATATGAATGTGCATTATCATACCGGTAAGGCTAGTATTGTGGCGGATGCTTTGAGTAGGGTGTCTATGGTAGCCTAGCTCATGTTGATGATGGTGGCATAGAGGTGGCTAAGGAGGTCCATCAGTTAGATAGATTAGGAGTTAGGTTGGAAGAGGGTGATGGTGATGGTGTTGTTGTTGTTGATGGCTCTAAATTTTCATTGGTTGAGGAGGTGAAAGCTAAGAAAGATCTTGATCCTTCCTTGTTAGAGTTAAAGGCCTTGGTGAAAGGGAGCAATGTGGAGGTTTTCTCCCAAAGGGGAGATAGTGCCCTTAGGTACTAAGGTAGGTTGTGTGTGCCTTGTGTTAATGATTTGAACTCATGGTTCTTCTTACTATATTCACCTAGGGTCTACTAAGATGTATACAGATTTGAAAGAGGCGTATTGGTAGGGAGGCATGAAGAGGGATATTGCTAAATTTGTATGTGGTTGCCATAGTTGCCAACAAGTCAAAGCCAAACAACAAAGGCCAGGTAACCTTACCCAAGACATAGAGATTCCTACTTGAAAGTGGGAAGAGATTAATATGGATTTTGTAGTTGGTTTGTCCAAGACTAGAAAGGGTTTTGATTCCATTTGGGTTGTGGTTGATAGGATGACGTAATCGGTTGACTTTATACCAATTAAGACTACCTGTGGGGATGAAGATTATGCTAGGTTGTACATTAATGACTTGGTGAGGTTATATGGGTTTCTTTTGTCTATCATATCGAATCGTGGTGCTCAATTCACTTCACACTTTAGGAGGTCCTTCCAAAGAGATCTTGGAACCAAGGTAAAGCTTAGTATAGCCTTTCACCCTCAAACATATGGCCAAGCCGAATGAACTATCCAAATACTTGAGGACATGCTTAGGGCTTGTGTATTGGAGCTTAAGGGTAGTTGAGAAGATCATCTTCTATTGATTGAGTTTGCATATTGATGTTCACGCTCTAATAAGAAAGCGGTCGCTGTCAGCAATTAACCTAACTGAAGCTTCGGGTCGACTCAATAGGGAATATATGGTTTGACTAGAAGAATTCACTATCAATCATTTTGAGCATCGATAAATAAAATCTCTAACTGGGGGGTGGGGATTTGTGATTCAAGAACAAAATAAAATTAATACTATACTAAGATATGAAGAAAAACTCAATTTTAGGGACAACTTGGGAATTATGTTCCTCATGGTTCGTTGACTCGATTACCATAAGTGACATAACTACAATTGGAGATTCGCTTGCAGGACGGTAACTTGGGTTTTCCAAGCCCTCTTGTGAAGGTGAAGGTTGAATTTTACCATGGTGCTTGGTCAGCTACCATGTCGTGCCAACTAATCATTACTTATTGCTCCAGTCAACCTTCCCATGGTCAGGTTTGGTTGAATAAACGAGAACATATTAATCGAATTCTGTCATCTATTTCCCTTCTCCTATTCGTCACTACCTTGGTCGGGATCATGATAGTAGGAGGGGTTTGGTGTTGGCCACCACCAAACAACAATCATAATGAAGAGAAATAGACGATACATGCAAAACCCCAATCATAGAAATGCAATAAACCTAGATTATCTCAAGTCAAATACCCATGATTCCCGCAACTCCAAGTTGTGGGTGCTTAACTACTCATGGCTAAGGTAAGACCAACAAAAATGCAAATAAAAGACATGATTGAGAACTTTACCCAAAGTAATGAAGATTGAAGACACCACAAGTCGCAAACCACAAATTTGATAGATCGATAATTAGCACAAAGCAAGATTTGCAATTCCCAAAATAGGTTTTTTCAAGAGAAAATGATAAACTAAGCTAAAATCCTTCCTTGAGAGTATATTCAAAGATGATATTTTCTTCTCAATTTCGAATCTTCTTTACTAAAACCCTAACTTAAAGTATTTATAGTGTTTACAAATTAACCATACAAATTACATAGAAAAGGCAGCTGGCAGCTGGTGTGCCTCGCAGGTATGACTCATAGGGTAACCTATGAGTCGTAGCCTGGGTTCGTACCTCATTCTAGAAATATTTTGAAAATTCAGATCTGGGCCACAAGACCACCACTATGCATCGTAACAAGTGCTACAAATCGTAAGTGAGCCTTGTATGAAAGATGTTTAAGGCACCATGGATTACTGTTGCCTTCTACGAAAGGCCACTACAACTCATAGGATGACATACGAGTCGTAGTGGATCCTCATAGCAGAAAACAAAAAGCACCCTAGGTGCGTCTAACCTTTCCACAATGATCAAGAATTAACTAGGAAGCATCAGAAATCAAAAACACATGAATAACATAGTAATAAGCCTAATCACTACACTTTACCAATCATCCCAAAATGAAACACGAATTCTCCATATCGTTCAAAATATCTCCAGTATGAACTAATATGGACATCACCAATTTCAGTAATAGTCTAGCACAACTGGGGATATGTAAAGGTTTACTCAAGTTCATCCAATAGTCATTCCTAACAATAGAATGATACCACCCCAACATTTGTGACTTTTAACTCCAACATGGTTTCACCAGATAGTTACCCATAAAATACATAATACATGCACATAACCATAACTAGACTTCAAAGTCACGCAGCAAGGATAGAATTAAAGAATCAACTCATTACAGGGACATAGACAAGTATAAATCATAATTTTCCTACTACTATGATTATTTTCACATGGTTTTGCTAATCATGATCATAAAGCATTCATTCAAACACCCATAAAAAAGATTATTTTAAAGGTATACCAAACATAACCATGAAAACTTACTAGATGAATGGATGAATGTGAGATGACCAGAAGAAAAGGAAACCGAATCCTTGGTAAAAAGTGAGAAGAATTGTTTGATGAAGGGACTTAATGAAGCAAAATACGCTAGTCTTTTAATATTCCAAATCGGGTAACCTTTTAAAATTCTGTAGATCGGACATACCAGACCCATATTATAAGTTGTAGGACTTTATACGACTCCTAGGTCCCGGTCTCATAGTGGACCCAACACTTATGAAAATCTAAAGTTGCATACCTAGGCACTATGAACCCCATTTATGACTCGTAGGAGACCCTACAAATCGTAAGGTTGGCTTATAGTGTGTGTGCCAATATCTGATACTCATTGTTTCCCTCTACGAGGCATGACTAAGAGTTGTAATGGTGACTACAACTCGTAGGCCTGCTCGTAAAAGCTTCCCAAGCATAAATCCCTCTACTCCTCATTTTTTGGTTTGTTGCTGCAACCAATTACTCCAGATGCACCTAAATGCAAGACAATATAGCTGACTCAAAATCTTAACACTCACAACAAAACATTAAACTAACACCCAACAAATTACACGAACAAAAATGTCTCAAAATAATCCGAAACATAAAAAATGCTTGGGTTGCCTCCCATGAAGCGCCTTGTTTAACGTCATGGCTCGACCATGCCATCCATAGATAATTACACTTCTCCATGAGTTCCATCATTGCTCCTTCTATTAATCCTTTGCTCATCCAGTACCACCTCTAGTTTCTCAGCAAGTTGCTCCATCCTATCTCTGAGCCTTTGCATTGACATGGTTTATTGTTCTACTTTGTAGTAACTTTTGAGAACATCAAACTTTATCTCCCGAACAATATCATCTTGCTCATTGACCTTGATCCGGACCTGTTCAAGCATATGCTCAATCCTTGTCAGCTTATTAGTGATGCAATGTTGGTGCAGTAATCTCGGCCAATTTGGCACATTCTCACTCTTGGGTTTACTTGGGACTTCCTTCAATACAATAGTGGATGGTCCAGCCTATCCTTAAAAGGGTTGATAAACTTGGGCAACTGCAGATAGCTGGTCCATATGCTCGGTGATCTCATTAAATGGTCATCTTAGGAATGCTCAATAGTCCCATTGAAATAATGCATCAGCATGCCCTTGTTGCTCAGAGGTTAGTGCTCGATCGAAGCTTGCCGCCAATTTATCATCAGTCAAATAATTATTTTGATTTATTTCCAAGCATTCCTTATACCTTTGCCAAGCTTCAACCAAGGCTTCTCCTGGCACCTTTTCAAAATTGCAGATGTTATTCTGTAGCTTTTGCTTGTTCGGTTCCTTATAGAAGTTCATGAGGAAGACTCTATGGACCTCCTCCTAGTTAGAACAAACATCGGGTGGGAGAATTGACCACCATTCTACAGCCTCTCTCCGGAGAGTCATGGTGAAAGCTTGAAGAGCCATGGCCTCCCAAGTAGGATGTCTTGTCCCAAGAACGCCGCCTCAACATTTGAGTAAAATTCTGCAGGCGAGTTTAGGGGTCTTCAAACTCTTGTCCATAAAACAAGGCTTTCCTCTGGAATGTGTCCAACAAGTCGGTTGAGATATAGAGGTTTTTTTCAGTCATAGTACCAACCAACCTGTGAATAGGCTAAACAGCAAAAACAAAAGTAAAAGTAGAATGTAGGAGAGTTTAGAAATTAATAATAAACTAACTAATAGTGAAATCAAGTCAAAACTTAGTTGTATTCTCCCTCAACGGCACCATAATATTTTGATGGCGTTCATTCTCCAATAAAAAGCGATCACTGTCAGCAATTAACCTAACTGAAGATTAGGGTCGAATCTACAGGGAATACGGGGTTTGACTACAATAATTCACTATTAATCATTTCGAGCATCAATAACTAAAATCTCTAAATGGGGGAGGGGGGAGGTTTGTGATTCAAGAACAAAATAAAATAAACACTACACTATGATATGGAAAAACACTCAATTTCAGGGATAATAGTAAATGTGTTCCCCATGATTCGTTGACTCAATTACCCTATGTAACATAACTACAATTGGAGATTCGTATGCAGGACGATAACTTAGGTTCTTCCAGCCCTCTTGTGAAGGTGAAGGTCAAATTTCACCATCGCGCTCTGTCAGCTACTATAGCGTGCCAACTAACTGTTACCTATTATCCCAGTCAACCTCCCCTTAGTCAGTTTTTATAGATTAGATGAAAACATAACAATCGAATTTGTCATCTATTTCCCTATTCCTAATCGTCACTATCTTGGTAGGGATCGTGATAATAGGTGGGGTTTGGCGTTGGCCACCACCAAACAACCATCATAATGAAGAGTAATAGACAATACATACAAAACCCCAATCATAGAAATGCAATAAACCTAGGTCATCTCAAGTCAAATACCCATGGTTCCCATAACCCCAAGTTGTGGGTGCTTAGCAACTCATGGCTAAGGCAAAACCAACAAAAATGCAAATAAAAAACATGATTGAGAATTTTACCCAAAGCAATGAAGATTGAAGACATCACAAGTTGCAAACCACAAGCTTGATGATTGATAATAGGCACAAAGCAAGATTTGCAATCCCAAAATAGGGTTTTCCAAGAGAAAATGATAAACTAAGCTAAAAACCTAAAAAAAACTTCCTTGAGAGTATATCCAAACATGATATTTTCTTCTCAATTTCGAATCTTCTTTACTAAAATCCTAACTTAAAGTATTTATAGTGTTTACAAAATAACCCTAAAAATTATACAGAAAAGACAACTGGCAGCTTGTACGCCTCACAGGTATGACTCGTAGGGTAACTATGGGTCATAATCGGGGTCTAGTATCAGGTTCTTAGGATCTTGGACAAATCTGGTACGACCCACTAGTATGATCGTAGCTTAAGCTATGACTAATATGCTCCTCTCGTAGGCTAGACCTTCAGTTGTTGATCCAAAGTTTGGGCTCTCTGATTCCTGCTACAAATACATCTATACGAGTCATAGTAAGACCTATGACTCATCTCAAGTCAAATACCCATGGTTCCCATAATCACAAGTTGTGAGTGCTTAGCAACTCATGGCTAAGGCAAAACCAACAAAAATGCAAATAAAAAACATGATTGAGAATTTTACCCAAAGCAATGAAGATTGAAGACATCACAAGTTGCAAACCACAAGCTTGATGATTGATAATAGGCACAAAGCAAGATTTGCAATCCCAAAATAGGGTTTTCCAAGAGAAAATGATAAACTAAGCTAAAAACCTAAAAAAAACTTCCTTGAGAGTATATCCAAACATGATATTTTCTTCTCAATTTCGAATCTTCTTTACTAAAATCCTAACTTAAAGTATTTATAGTGTTTACAAAATAACCCTAAAAATTACACAGAAAAGACAGCTGGCAGCTTGTACACCTCACAGGTATGACTCGTAGGGTCACTATGGGTCGTAATCGGGGTCTAGTATCAGGTTCTTGGGATCTTGGACAAATCTGGTACGATCCACTAGTATGATCGTAGCTTAAGCTATGACTAATATGCTCCTCTCGTAGTCTAGACCTTCAGTTGTTGATCTAATGTTTGGGCTCTCTGATTCCTGCTACAAATACATCTATACGAGTCATAGTAAGACCTATGACTCGTAGGGTGGCCTTGTAGGGTTGGCCTCTACATAGCAGATTTCTGATTTTGGGTCTCTGTTTCTTACTCAGATAGCATCCTATCACCCGTAGCTTTGGTTAAGACTCCTAGGTGACTTCGTATGTCCTGCGTTTTAGTAAAATTTGTAACTTTTCTCCAAAATCATGCTAACCTAACTTTTTGCAAGAACAAAGCAGAAACACATAAAACCATAAAAAGTCACAATTAAGAACATACAAAATCCCTTGTTTTAGGCATCAAATGTATTGTATTCTGATAGAACATCACATAAAATAATAGTTATCATTCTAGTATCGGAATAAATCCTTCTAAGGCTCTCTATGGTAGACATTGTAGAACACCGGTTAGGTGGTTCAAAGTTAGAGGATGGTTTTTTTGGGTCTGGATCTAGTTGTGGATGTTATGGAGAAGGAAAGGATGATTATAAAAAGGTTGAGAATAGCCCAAAGTTGCCAAAAGTCTTATGCTAATGTGAGAAAGGGGGAGCTTGAGTTTAAGGTTTGTGATTGGGTCTATTTAAAGGTGTCACCCATGAAGGGTATGGTCCATTTTGGTAATAAGAGAAAGTTAAGCCCTAGATATGTGGGTCCTTACAGGGTAATGAGAAGGATTTACAAGGTGGCCTATGAGTTATATTTGACTAGATAAATGGAATTGGTTCATCATCAGGTCTTTCATATGTCTATGTTGAGAAAGTGTATAGCTGATCCTAATGCTATTGTGCCCCTTGATGTTGTGGGGGTAGTTAAAGACAACTTGGCATATGAAGAGGTTCTAGTTCTTGGATAGACAAATGAAAAGGTTGAGGAACAAGGATGTTGCTTCCGTTAAGGTCTTTTGGATGACCCAACAAGTCGAAAGTGCTACTTGGGAGGCCGAAGCGGATATACAAAAGCGATACCCTTATCTTTTCTAACCTACTCAAGCCTAACGTACTAATTCTAAGTCTTCTATGTGATTTCATGTCTCATGTTCCAGCCCCTAAGTCATTTTCATACATTCATGGTTACATTGATAAAGTTCATGCTGATTTTACACTTATGTTGAGATTTTGAAGATGGTGTTTTAAGTATGTTATTACATTCTTGTTGGGATTGATTTTTTCATGATTATACTTCTCATATACATTTCTTTGACATTCAGGTACGAATGTTCCCCGGGGGGGGGGGGGAGATATTGAAACGACCCCAAAAAGTGCCTGAAAATGTGTCTTGAAAGTGCCCAAAATCATAATTTTCATATATCTCAAAATTCGCATGCGATATCGAAAATCCGAGTTCATATTCTTATTCGGGGGATCAAAATTAAGTAGCAAATGGTTTTAACTCCGATTTAAGAGAAACCGTACCAAAATTTAAAAATCACAAAAATGTGATTTTCAAAGACGATCTGCGCCCCTGGCGCGACACCAAAGGCGCGCTACAGTGTATTTTGTGCACTATTTTTCTTGTCCAGTCCAAGGCTTTTGGGTCTTGGGCCAAAATGTTCCCATGCATAAAAATACCTATACTTATCCTTATTTCATCCTCATATAATTCAAGACATTCCCAAATACTCTTTCAAACATTTAGACAATATTTTATCTCCAAATTTCAAGTCTCAAAACTCATCCGGATCTTGAGGTTCTCAATCAAGCTTCAAGTCTCCATTTTCGATCTTCAGCAAGGATTCTCCAAAGCTAAGGTATATGGGTTTCTTTTATGGGTTCCTTTCACCCATGATGCCCAAGCTTCCTTTTACTTAAAATTGCATGATTTAAAGTTGAATTACTCGTGGGTCTTACTTATTATAAAATTACTGCACACTATGCTAGGGTTTCATGAAATTATGATTGTTTTAGTATGTTTTGAGCTATGAATCTAACATCCATTGTGAGATTTGAAGAGAGGTTTTGATGTATATTGCTTGAGGGTGTCACCAAGTATCTATTGATCGTTTTACATTGAATTTTCTAGCATAATTACACTCTTGAATTGCATGATTTTTCTAGCATAATTACTCTCTTGAATTGCATGATTTTACACTAGCACTACACATCCGCCAAGTGTTTAATAAAATATCCAGTTATGGTTTCTTGAAGAATTGAAGGTCCAATGCATGTCTTATGGGTTGAATGACTATATGATGACAAAAGAAATGTATGTATATGATATTATCTCTATGGTATTGGGAATTGACAAAGCCTTACTCGGGGGGTTGTAGGCCCGGGTAACCTTTTTGAGGGGTTTGTACGTCGATTGCCTTGCTCGGGAGGTGGTAGGCCCGTGCAATCATGTCGAGGGGTTTATACCTTGATAACCACGTTGGGGGGGTTTGTACTCCATCAACCATGTTTGGGGTTTGTACCTTATCAACCTACTGAGGGGTGCGTACCTCATTTGCCTCTCCAAGGGGGTGGTAGGCCTTGGATATGTACTATTAATAGTCTCTTCGCGCACATATATTATGTTCTATGTAAGCATGATTTTGCTTTAAGCATCATTCATACATGTCATATTACTATATGCTTATCTATTGCCTATGTTATGCATTTTGCTTATGGTGCTTATCACTTGTTGCCTCGCATCCTACATACTTAGTACATTCAAATGTAGTAAAACTCTATGCCTACATATTGTTACCATGTAGGAACCAAATTCTCACTTGATCATCCTCCTCCACGTGGCTAGTACAACTTCTCTCAAGCCCTTTGGTAAATCCTCTATTTTGGGGATGATGTTTATGATCTCATACTATGTTCTAAGACTATCTTCTTTTATGAATATGTTGACTATGAGAGTGAGTCCAGTAGCTTGTTCTTCCCCTGTTAAGGTTCTAAGTTTTGGAGGTATTGTTTGACATGTGTTGTATTATGCTATGAGCTTTGACTTTCTCTTGACTCTTGATGTTTATCATATGAAAGTTGTCCTTAGCCTCGTTTCTCTCTATTTATATCTCTTGTTATTTTTTTATTGCTTCTGCGACCAAGGATGTGTAATAATATGTTAAGAGGCTTGCTTAGGGTCCCTTTGGGTTCCCCATGTGTCATGTCACGTCTAGGCACTATGCTTGGGTTTTGACACATCCACAACATCTTTCGTTGATAGTTGCTTAATTTGTCAATTAGAACTTTTTAGCTGAACTTTATTCTGATTATTGCAACCCTCCCAGATCCTACATACTTGGTCCAACGAGTCACTTCTGCCTTGAACGGACACCCAAGAATTGGATTGAGCAAAAGTCTTAGAATTACTGGCCCAGGTATCCCAATCATGGGCTAGTGTGACTCTAGGTTCACAAGGTAAGCGACCATGTGGCAAGTGTGGCAAACTACACTGAGGGAAATGCATTAAGGGAGGAGATGTGTGCTATAAGTATCGCCAAATGGGTTTTTTTCAGAGAGATTGTCCAAAGTGGCATAAAGCCCAATCTTCTGCACTAGTACCACTAGCTGGAGGAAATCAGAGGGGTGCTACTTTTGGCATAAGCAGGACTACAAACTGTTTGTACGTTATGAGTAGTCACCAGGATCAGGAAAACTAAACTCCCTAGATGTTTTAATGGGTATAATTCGCATATCTACTCTTGATTGTAATGATTAGCTGGATTTAGTGCCACTCTGTTATTTGTCACTCTTTATATGGCTAGTAGATTTGAGATCCTTCCTGAGTGCTTGCTTGAGCTATTTTATGTTTCTACTCCTATTTGTGAGTCTATTCTAGCCAAGAAAGTTTATAGCGATTTCGTAGTGTCCATCTATCATAGAGAGACTCTTAATGATTTGATTGAGTTAGAGATGGTTAAATTTGATGTGATTCTTAGCATGGACTAGCTTCACACCTGTTATGCCTCTATTGATTGTAGAACCTGAGTTATCAAACTCGAATTTCCAAATGAACTTGTCATAGAGTGGAAAGGCGATTCTTTTATGCCTAAGGGTAAGATTATTTCCTACCTTAAGCCAAAAGGTTAATCTCAAAGGGATGTATCTACCATCTCATGTGAGAAAGGACTAACAATGTTAAACCTTTTACCTTGTCTCTGTCCTGATCGTGAATGAGTTTCCTAAATATTTCTTAAGGATCTTCCTGGAGTCCCTCCTGATAGGGAGATTGACTTCAGAATTGATGCAACATATCTCCATTCCACCCTATAAGATGGCCCTTGCTGAGTCGAAATAGTTGAAAGAGTAGTTGAGAAATTTTCATAGGTCGAGCGTCTCACCTTGAGGTGCTCCGGTCCTGTTCATGTGAAAGAAGGATGGTTTCCTCTGAATGTGTATTAACTATCGCCAGTTGAATAAGGTGACAGTTAAGAATAAGTATCCCCTCCGAAAGATAGATGACTTGTTTTACCAACTTTATGGTGCCACTGTTTTCTCTAAGATAGACCTTCGATCAGGCTGTCACTAGTTGAAAGTGAGTGAATGTGACATCCTGAAGATGTCTTTTAGAACCTGATAAGGTCACTTCAAATTCTCGGTGATGTCCTTTGGATTGACAAATGCACCTGCAGCTTTCATGGACCTAATGAATAGAGTATTTAGACAGTACCTTGACATGTTGGTGATCATGTTTATTGATGATATTTTGGTGTATTCCTGAGATGAGGAGGAGCATGCAAATCACCTTAGAATCGCTTTGCAGATGCTCAAGGATAATAAGTTATATGCAAAGTTTTCAATGTGTGAGTTTTGGATCAAATCTATGACATTCCTAATCCATATGGTTTAAAGGGATGGCAAACGAGTGGACACTCAAAAGATTGAGGCAGTCAAGAATTTTCCTAGATCAACCTCTCCTACTGACATACGAAGTTTTCTCGATTCGGCTGACTACTATTGCAAATTTGTTGAAGGGTTTTTTCCATGTCCACACCATTGACTAGATTGACTCAAAATAAGGTTAAGTTTTAATGGTCCAACGAGTGTGAAAAGAGTTTCGAAGAGTTGAAAATAAGGTTAATTATTGCCATAGTGTTGACCTTGTCGAAGGAGCTAATGGATTTGTTATTTGTTGTGATGCCTTAAGAGTGAGATTGGGATGGATTTTGATGCATAAGGGTAGATTTGTTGCTATACATCCAAGCAACACAAATTGCATGAGAAGAATTGTCCCGCACATGACTTGGAATTAGCAGTGGTGGTGTTTGCTCTCAAACTATGGTGCCACTATTTATATGAAGCACATATTGATGTCTTCACAGACCATAAGAGCCTACAGTATGTCTTCAACCAGAAGGAGCTCAACTTGAGGCAGAGGAGATGACTTGAGCTGCTCAAGGACTATGACATAAGCATCCTCTACCACCCATGTAAGGCTAATATGGTTGTTGATGCTCTTAGAAGGTTGTCTATGGGAATAACTGCCTATGTGGAGGAAGAGAAAAAAGAGTTGGCTAAAAAGGTTCACAGACTAGTACGGTTGGGAGTTCAAGTAGATGAATCGAGTGAAGGTGGAGTACTTATGCATAATGGGTCTCCATCATCTCTAGTAGTGGAGGTGAAGGAGAATCAAGATCAAGACTCTATCCAGCTGCTATTTAAAGTAGATGTTCATAAGTAGAAAGTGATAGCTTTCTCCAAAAAAGGAGATGAAGTATTGAGATACCAAGGCAGATTGTGTTTCTAGATATTGATACTATTTGAGAAAGGATCATGGAAGAAGCCCATAACTCTAGATATTCGATCTTCCCAGTGTCAGCCAAGATGTACCATGACTTGAGATAAGTCTACTGGTGGAGTAGAATAAAGAAAGACATTGCTGAGTTCGTTCCCAAGTGACTGAATTGTTAACAAGTTAAAGTTCAGCATCAAAGGCCATGTGAAGTAGCCCAAAATTTTGAGATTCCATAATGAAAATGGGAGATGATTAATATGGACTTCGTCATAGCTTATCGAGGTCCCACAGATAGCATGATTTGATTTGGGTGATAGTTGATCGGATGACAAAATCTGCGCACTTCTTAGCAGTAAAAACGACTAACACTGCAGAGGATTATGCTCAGTTATACATAAGAGAGATTGTTAGATTGCATAGAGTTCCCTTGTCTATTATCTCAAACAGAAGAGCCCAATTCATAGCTCAGTTTTGGAGATCTTTTTAGAAAGGTTTAGGTTCAAAGGTGAAACTTAGCATTGCTTTCCAAATGAATTGGATAGCTAATTCAAAGACCTTTCGTTTGGTAGGCCACAGTCCACCTAATTTTTTGTATGCTAAGAGTTAGGATCATTTAAAGTGGACCCTTGTATAATTGAACACTAGAAACTCAATTTATAGGATAGTTTTGAACTTGGCTAAATACTAGAAGTCCCTAATGACCCTAATTCACTTCTCATATGTACGAATGAGGCTTGAAATATAGTTACATGCAAAAATAGATCTACGAGGTGTCAGTGTCTCCTTGAGCTTTCCCGTCGGTATAGTAATTTGTGCACTCATGTCTCAATTTTTGTTTTTCCTTATATAAGTAGACATGTTTGTTTTTCTTTATACTCACCCTACTTTCAGGTTCACACACATCTTTAATGAAAAAAATTATTATATAGCGTATTTTTTTATTGTGTTAGTTATGGAAAGAAATAACTCTTAAATGCAAAAAAGAATTGAAAGGGAATTTTAAAAAATAAGCGTTCAAGTTCTGTAAAGTATAATAAATATATATATAATAAAACAATAAAATTTTCTATTCTATGAAGAATTGAATTTTTTATTATTCTTTTATTGCAAGTTAATCATTTATAATTAATTTTTAGATGTTAGATTGATCCTTGATCTATTTTCGCATACAAAATAATTAATTAAATGTTCCTCAAGTGGTAAGATGGCAATTAATGGAATCTATGATAAAAAAAAAATATGAAAAGAGACATTATCCATATGATAGTTCATGTGATCACAAATTCTTTCGATTGCCATCCTACAACTTGAGAAACACTGAGTTAATGATTTTACATGCAAAAATCAATCAACAATCGATCTTACATCTGATTTATCAAATAGAAATAGTTCAGTTCCGATTGAAGAAATAGTAATAAAAAATTCAATTCTACATAGAATAGAATAATTTGTTATTTTTTTATATAAATATTTCTACACTTCAGAGAATATGATCTCCTTAAAGAGCTTTTTTTTTTTAAAAAAAAATTTCACTTGTTTCTCATTTAAGAGCTCTTTCTTTTTCATTATTATCACAATAAAAGATATGCTATATAAATTTCTTGTTGAAGATGTTCGTGAATCTCAAAATAGGGTAAACAGGGTAAGTACAAATGAGAGGAAAAATGTATATTTGTATAAGAGGAAACCAAAATTAAGAAGTCAAAATTATACCAAATCTACCAAAAACATCATCTTAGTAAGCTGAGATTTGAATTCTAAACTTCATAACTCTCAACCACTTCATTGACTACTAAGTCACACCAACAGATGCACTAAATTATTATTGTTAATTGAATTTTTGTGCAATCAACATTTAAATACTTTAAAGCACTTTTCTATACATAAACATGTTAATGTATTTCTTACATTTATAATATTAATCTTTATAGTTTCAATCACTTTGACTACTTTTTTTTATTGATGACATGATCATCGTATTAGTTTATCTTCATTGAATTATATAATGGTTACTCCATAATTATGGAGATTCCAATTTTAGAATTCAATATTTAGAATTGTGGAATAGAAATAGAAAAGAATCTAAAAACTAAAAATAAAGATATGACAAATTTGAAAGAACAATTCAAGAATTTCCAAGAGTGCGATCTTCTAAAGAATTGGAAACATCCATCTAACAATATAGATTTATGAGAAAAATCTAGTATCTTTGCTTGAGAAACTGAGTCAAATTAATAGATTCAGAGTTTTAACAATTAATAAGTAATTTAAGACAACAATTAGTAGGAAGAAACTAATAACCTTGTGCTAGAAGAATTTACTTTATACTATGAAACTAGAAAAGATTGAATATAAATTTTCAATATTATTGTCTTAGATCTCAATGTAATTTTCCCTTAATGAATAAAAAAAGAGGAAAAAAGATAACTGACAATCTCAATAAAACCCTAAAAGAATAATCTAGAACTAATAAAACCCTAGTTGTTGGCAAACCTAGAAATAAAAATTTTAATGTTTGTGGTTAAATCAATTCCTTTTTGAGCTTCATTGCTGAATGATTGGGCTGCTAGTTTCAGCTTACTTAATGGCTGATATTGGCCTCCATTCAAACACCACTTTGGACCTCTTCAAGGGTGAATATTTTTTACCTCAATGCTCCTCCTTTTGGAATCCAACTAAGCCAACCAAATAATTATGATATTTGGACAATTCATCTCCCTTGGACTTCTTCCCCCTAAGCGATTTGCATTTGGATTGAAGCTCATCGAACTTGTTATTGCACTCCTTAGTTTGAGATGTATATTGTCAAGGACCTCCTTGAGCATCTAAGCTTTATGCTCGCCCTTCAATGGAATAATGACCCTGAAGGTCATCTTTAGAAATTTTTGAAAAATTATCATTTTATATCCTCTCGATAGTTATTCCGAATCAAATTTGATCCATTTATGTGATTGATTTTGGTGTTTTAAGGAAAATTTGAGTAATTTATGTAAGGCTCGGTAAAATTATCAAAATATCCCAAGATAAGAGATACGCGCATAACACGTCTTCCGAAACTCTAATGGAAAATCCAAGTTCAGAAATGAGATCAGCATGAAAACTTGTGTAAGAGAATGGTCTCGGTCAACTTTTAGAGCAACCGAAAGAAAAGATAATTTGTTGATGTGAAAACAATTTTCAGAGAGAGTGCACGACAGGTGTACGGCATGCACCCGCCACGGAGTTACACTTATATTTGATCCTAATAATTTCTACGAAATTAGAAAACTAGATCGGAGAATTTTTAGCGAAAACCTGAAAATGGGCACAGTCCGCATCGCGGATCCATTGTCCCCGAGGTGAACTTTTTTTTCAATTCTGTGAGGGGTATTTCAGACCTTTTCCAACTCCTCCTAAACATAAATCACGATCTTAATGCCTCATTTTGAATTTAAAAAGGGTTTTAATCTCATTCCCAAGCCTTTCTAAGTTCTTAACTAAGACTAGGGCTAAAGAGAAGAGAAGCATGAATTTGAGGAGTCTGAGGAGCGTTATTCGAAGTTGATTGTCAAAAGCTTCGAACCATGTATGTAAGGCTAAACTAAATCATGAAATTATTCTTTCATTTTCCTCATTGATGGTCGTTGAGGAGTTGAAAGTCCAATGAGTCTACGTGCATGATTCTTAAATATATTCTTGAAATTTATATACATATTACATGTATTTTAATATGTTGATGATCATCAAAAATTTTGATTTTCTGAATCAAATACTTTTCATGAGTTATTGTATAACCATATATGTTATTTTGCGAAAGCATGCATGAATGAGCCTAGGGATGTAATCTAGATCCTTGATATGAGTATGTTGATTGTAATTTTGATATGAGTATGATGTTGAGTTAATAGAGCTTGACGATCCCATGAGTATACATAATTGAATTCTAGAGTTTGGTCTAATTGACTCCTTCTTAATGATTTATCTGAGTCCTTAAGCTATTAAATGAGAATTGAATTGATGAGTTGATTGAGATGTTAGGACAAAAGGCCCAATTGAATTGAGTTGATGAGACGATGAGATTTTCTATGAGACCAATGGAGATGATGAGAGCCTCCACGAGGCTAATCGAGATGATCAATTGAGATGGGAGTTTTATGAGCATTAAGTCTTGGGAGGAGTATCAAGAACTGAAATAAGTAAGCATAAATCCTACTCGCATTCATTAACTATATCTCCAAGCATAGGTGAGGATAGAATTATTACATTAAGGTTCCCTCTTGAGTTAAAGTCCCTAAAAGAAATACAGGACTTGCTGAGGCTAGATCCCTAGTGAAAATGATTCGTTCTTTATATGGAAAGTATGGAATGACTGTGGTAACATCAGCGGGATTATCTTGCAATTACTGGCTCATAAGTGATTGTTGTCAGATAATAGAAACTCCCATATAGGTCCCACAGTGATAATACTCTGAATCGAGTTGAGTTGATTGATGAAGTTTGATTGGTATTTGTGGGTCACTTGTCTACTCTTTATTCTTGTTTTATATAGACATTTGACATTCTGATTGAGCATCTTCTAAGTTGATATTTATTTCTAAATTATTCTACCTTCTTCTATTTCATTCAACCATCTTACATAATCGTACATTCCACGTACTGACGTTCCCTTTGGACTGCATCATTTTATGAGGCAAAAGCAGGTACTAGAGATTTTCAGCAGGTGCATCATTGAGGATCTATCAGAGTCAGTAGAGTACCTATCGTTGTTAGTAGAGTTAGTGAGCCTCCTTTACTTCGGTGGATCATTTTTTTATTTTCATTTAGCTTTATAGAGTTAGACTTGAGTTAGCTTTACTTTTGAGTTGAGGTAGCCATGGGTCTATTATTGGCACCATTGATAATGATAGAGGCTTTATAGGCTAGAGTTGAATTATTGATCTTGAGACTTGTTGAGCTATTTTCTTTCCTACTAGCCCATTTCTTGAATATGATAATTGAGATTAGATTTCCCATTGTTATCTTTAGTCTTGTGATGATTTATTTGTTGATTGAATGAATGAATGTGATGAGGCCAAGTGGTTCACTTAGGGACTAGCAATTGTCTCTAAGTGTCGGCCACATCTAATATACCCTCTCGCGGTATAAAAAACATGGTATTAGAGCACAGAGTTCAAGTGTCCTAGGGATTCCATAAAGCTATGTCTATTAGAGTCTTGCTTATGGATGTGTTGTGCACCACAATTCATAAACAGGAGGCTATAGGGCATTAGGAATGGTTACACTTCTTTCATGATCTGATTCGTGAGATAGAGTTAAACCTCTATGAAACACTCTTCTAGTTCGTGCTCTACACATTGCAGAGTTGTGATCATGCCTCCAAGAAGAGCGATTAGAGGTATAGGGGATCCTTCTAGGCAGAATGTTAATCCACCTAAGTGTTGGGGACATGATGAGCCCGTAGATCCAGCTGTCCTTGTTGAGAAGACTCCACAAGTTAAGATTTCTAATGTTGAGCTTTACCAGGTTGTTCAAACTACAGCCTAGGCTATCACAACACCTGCTGCGAGGCAAGGAGTAGGAAGGAAGGATACACAGGACACATCTAGAGTCCGAGAAATTTTTAGGAAGAATCCACTTGAGTCATTGGGTCTGCTTCCAATGAGGATCCTAAGAACTACGTGGAGGAGCTTTAGAAGGTATTTCAGGTGATGCATGTGGCTGATGTTGATAGAGTTGAACTAGATTCCTACCAGCTCATTGGTGTGGACAAGCTATAGTTTGACCAATAGAAGAAGGGTAGAGGAGAGGAAGCCTCATTGTTGACTTGGATAGTGTTCGAGGAAGCCTTCTTGGGGCATTTCTTTCCAAGAGAACTTAGGGAGGCCAAGGTATGCGAGTGTTTGAATTTGAAATCGGGCTCTATGAATATACAAGACTATGGGCTTGAGTTCACTCAGCTATCTCGCTATACTCCGGATATAGTTGCTGACATGAGGGGGAGAATGAGGATGTATGTTAATAGGCTGAACAAAGGGCCAAAGAAATATCGAAGAGGAGATATGCTTATGAGCGACATAGACATCAGGAGGTTGATGACTTATGCGCAACAAGCTGATGAGGAGATACAGCATGACAGGGAAGAGTTCAAGTAAAAGAGGTCCAAGGCATCCAACCACAAGGTTAGAAAGAGAGGGAATGGAAACAGATTCCAATCAGGACTGACACTATCCTTTGCTAGTACACCTACACCCAGAAGGAGGAATGATTATAGGTCTTAGAATTTTAGAGCCCAGGGATCTCATTCATAGGCTAGTGTGGTATAGGGTTCACAGGGTAAGCCACCATGTGGTAAGTATGGCAGATTACACTTGGGAAGATGTTGTGACGGGAGTGATGTGTGTTTTAAGTATGGCCAAGTCGATCACTATCAGAGAGAGAGTCCAAAGTAGGTTGATCAGGCTCAATCTTCTACACCAGCCCCACGAGCAAGAGGAACCCAGAAAGGTACTACATCAGGCATAAGTAGAGCTACAAACTATTTGTATGCCGTGGGTGGTCGCCAAGATCAGGAGAACTCCCTAGATGTTATGACAGGTATGACTTGAGTCTTTACTCTTGATTGTTATACCCACACATTATACTACACCACTAATACTATACAAGTGAAATATGACATGATTTGGTTAAACTAGCACTAGTTTTCAAAAGTGCT